>JAJIBD010003469.1:0-130338 GCA_021461705.1 Cryptotis parvus | reverse complement strand
GATAAGGGGGTAGTCTAAATGTGGCAGTTTATCCGACCATGTATGCTGTACTAGCTGGTATAAATATTCTCCCATGCTATCACAATCATCGTGGGACTAGCTAGATCTTACCAGCATATTAGCCTGGCCACGTAAGGACACCTAAGTAATTAGACCAGAGAGAAATGCTGTTTGCTTCCAAAACAAACAAGCATGGCTCCCCTGATAAAATATAAAACTACAATGAAGTAGAGGAGACTTGTGAAGGCTTGGAGAAATATTTAACTGGCATTGGTGTTGATCTTTGGTACAGTGACATGCCATCTCAGAAACCCCCTTCTCTACATTTCAAAGGCCTTCCCTTCCCGGCTCAAAACATTAGCACAGTAAAGGCCCTAGGTGAGATGCAGGGAGGGGTTACCTGAGGGCATTGGACCCTCCCCTGCTTTCCATAACAATGGGAGGAAGGTCTGAGTTGCGGGGGTATAAACTTGCCGGTTCCCGCTCTCCCGGGCTTCTTCTTCCCGGTGGAATCTCGCCTTGTAAGCCGCTTTTCCCTTGGAAGTTATACACGTGGTGGTCGCCATCTTGGCCTACACGTGGCTGGGGTTCTAGCCTGGAATCCTAAGCATCGGGTTTTTCCTTTTGCTGATTTGTATGCCTGAACCTGTGATAAGTAAAGTCTTTTAAAACCCCATCGGATCCCTGAGTGTTCATCCATTCCTCGCCGGCTCGGAGGTAGAAGGGAACTCGCTTCCCGGCACTGTCGGGGACCCCGGCGGAGCGCCCCGACATTTGGCGCCCCTGGTGTGGGCACCACGAACATCGCCTGGTCTAATTATCATCGGACAGAGATCATCTGCCTCCGAACCGTGAGTAAAATGATGGATATCTCATGGTATAGATACATTGTATCTTTTATTGGCTCGGAACCATACATAGCCCAGTCTATAAAGTTCCTTTCTGAGAACTACTCTATCTTTTCACAAATCATCTGGGTCCTTGGCGATTTTTAAACTGTACCTTTGCGTAAGGACAATGTTTAATAGAGAGAGGGAAGAAAGTAATAAATTGAATGCAATCTTAAGGGACTAGATTTACTCAGCGATTGAAGAAATAAGTGAGGATCATAAAGCTACAGGTAGACTGGTCTTAAAGCTTGAGGACAGAATTATTAAACAGAGTTTAAAATTTGAAAAGAAATTAGAAGAACAGGAAAGTAAAATTATTAACCAGATTTTAAAATTTGAGGAAAAAAATTAGAAGAACAGGATTTAAAATTCAAGGAAAAAATTAGAAGAACAGGATTTAAAATTCAAAGAAAAAATTAGAAGAACAGGAAAGTAAAATTATTAACCAGATTTTAAAATTTGAGGAAAAAAATTAGAAGAACAGGATTTAAAATTCAAGGAAAAAATTAGGAAGAACAGGATTTAAAATTCAAAGAAAAAATTAGAAGAACAGGAAAGTAAAATTATTAAACAGGATTTAAAATTTGAAGTAAAGTTTGAAGAGCAGAAGAAGGATATCGATAAAATCAGCATTATCTTAGAGGAAGAAATTGACAGACAGAGAGATAGAATAGATGGACAGAAAGAGGAGGTTTGGAAGTTACACATAAGATTGAAAGAACAAAAGGAAGAAACATATAGGAAACTTGAAAACTTAAACCAAGAAATGGATGTGTTACGCAGGGAGATTTCTGATTTCATAACTTATCAATCAGGACCTAGCGCATACCCAATACTGAGGCGTGAACCAACTAAAAGCCGTCTCACAAACACGCCCCAAAACTGTAGACTTGAAAAAGGTGTATACATTCCCAGCAAAAAAAATCTAAAAAAGAATTCTAATGTGGCTGATAACTTAGAGGAGGAACAGGAAAACCCAGAGGAGGCAAATTCCCAAGCTGAAAATCTCTCCAGAGTTAATACCCTCAATGGGGTAGATGTTCCTCTGCCAGATACTACAAGCTCTGATGAGGAAGAAGGGGAGGAACAAATTAGCTCGAGTCAAAGAGCAAAGCGCAGCAATCTTTCTCATGACCAATCTAAAGATAAAGTAAAACCGATTCATGAAGACTTAAAAAATTGAGGCAATAACCCCGCTTAGGAAGGCTTGCGACAGGTTTGGAATATCAAGTCCTTATACTTTAAAATATTTAGCTGATTGGAGCGAAAATGATCAGTGGGTATTGGGAGACTTTGAAACGGTAGCCGATACTTGTCTAAACAAATCACAGTACATGCAATGGCATATGTGGTATGCAGATGGGGTTAACCAGAATATTGACACTTTAAGAGAAAAGGAATCAGGCCATACTATAACTTTTGCCATGCTAAAAGGTGAAGGTGAATGGAAAAAGAAAGCAAAACAAGCGACATTACCTGAACCTATTTTAAAATTTGTTCGGGAGACAGCATTAAAAGCGTGGGAAAGAGTAGGTTCCGACCCAGAATTTCTAGGTAGCTATACGAAAATTTACCAGGGTCGTGATGAACCATACTTTGATTTTGTTGGGAGATTATGTGAAACAATCCAAAGACAGGTTCAAGACCCAACCACTCAAGAAATCCTAAAACGAAACTTAGCATATGAGAATGCTAATCAAAAATGTCGAGCATTACTATATGGTATTAAGGAAAAGGATGACCTCATGGGGTATCTAAAGGCCTGTAGAAATGTCGGTTTAACCTCCCATAAAACACAGGATGATATAGAGGCTTATCCCATACAGCAGGAGGATCAGGAGAGGGATGAAATGTCAGACAGCTCTAGGGGGGAGAAACAATAAACTTCAAAGGATAAACAATAATCGGAGAAACTATTCTAATAATCGCAGCTCCACCCCTCGGAGGGCCCCACCTGGACCATGCCCAAGGTGCAGAAAAGGAAAACATTGGGCCAGAGACTGTCGGTCTTGGAGGCGAAGTCAGCCTCAGGCTTCATCTGGACAGATAACCTGCTTTAGCTGCGGAAAGAAGGGACACACCCGTAGAGATTGCCCATCTTCTAAAAACTATCAATACAGGGCAACATTCTAATAATCCCTTTATAGGAAATGTTACATGGACCCCTCCCAGGTTCCACAAGCTCCGCAGGCTCAAATAACATCTATTCCTCCCCTAATGCGGGAAACTGGGTGGGGGCCAGCCCCAGGCCCAGCTGAATCCAGGGGCACTCTCCTTCATTCCACCTGCCCAGTATCCTCCGAATCAGAATCCACAGAATTACAGTCAATAAATGCTCTCTGGCCTACCCCATCAGGCAGTGACAGTCTCGACATTCTCTGCCCTAAGACTGTCACAATATACCCAAGTCAAGACCCCTACATGCTAAAAAACAGGGATAAAAGGACCTGCTCCCCAGGTAGTATGGGTTTAATTCAGGGGAGCGATTGGCTGAAATTTAAGGGAATTATGGTGCATTTCGGACTTCTGGATCCTGAATCTCATGGAGAGATAATACTGTCAATATCTGTGCCAACCAAATGGACTTTTAAAAAAAGGGGAACCACTTGCTAAACTATTATTATTTTTTGAGGATCCGTAGTCAGTCCGAACACCCTACAGCTGGTGGCTTAAACAGTACCAACCATTCTGCCAACTTCATTGTTGGTTATGCAGCCACACAGAACCAAGCCCACCAGCCACCTGCTAACTATCTAGTTGGGTACACTGCCAGAATTTCTCAGGCCAAGCGGCCGGTTATACCCATCGAAATTTATAAAAGGAAATTCAAAGGCATGTTGGATACAGGGGCAGACATATCCATAATCTCCACCAAGTATTGGCCCTCTAACTGGGCCCTAAAGAAAGTGCCCCATAGCCTGAGCGGGTAGGCAATATCTCCCTCCTCTCTTCTCCGACAGAGTGCCAGGTGGCTGCCGTGTATTGGCCCTGAAGGGAATGTAGCCATGGTCCAGCCTTATATAGCCCCTATGCCTTTAACTTTATGGGGTCGAGACATGCTGGAGCAGTGGGGGGGGGCAGTAATCCACATACCTCGCTCCACCCCCCGTCGAGCACCAATTCCAGCTCTCCATAATAAGCCTAACACCGGGAGTAACCCTTTTAATTGGGGCCGCTGTGGTTAAGCGCCCACTACCTATCCGTATTCAGTGGAAGTCTGACAAACCTATATGGACACCACAGTGGCCCCTCAATACCAAAAAAAGTTAGAGGCGCTAACAAATCTAGTGGAAGAACAGCTGAAATTAGGGACATATTGAGGAAACGCTTTCAGAATGGAATTCTCCTGTTTTTGTAATACAGAAAAAATCAGGCAAATGGCGTTTGCTGATTGACTTAAGGAATGTAAATTCTACTATGGTCCCCATGGGAGCCCTACAACCTGGGCTCCTCTCCAGCAGCTATTCCTAAGGATTGGCCGCTAATTATCATAGATTTAAAAGACTGCTTTTACAGCATACCTATCCACCCAGATGATCGGAAAAGGTTTGCATTTTCAGTCCCTTCCATTAATCATAAAGGTCCTTTACGTAGGTTTCAGTGGACAGTATTGCCCCAAGGAATGACTAATTCACCTACGATGTGTCAACACTTTGTTGATGAGGTTTTGCGACCCATTCGTGCTAAATTTCCTGGTGCATACATCATCCACTACATGGATGATATCCTGCTAGCTTGTGATAATTCCAGAGATCTCCAGAATTTATATAATGATGTAATGACAGTTTTACCAGAGGCTGGCTTACAAGTAGCTCCGAGAAAATCCAGATGCAGCCTCCATATGAATATTTGGGCTATGCTCTTGACCGCACTACAGTACGCCCTCAAAAAGATCTCCATTAGTCAGAAAAGGCTCAAAACCTTGAATGATTTTCAAAAACTGCTGGGGGATATCAACTGGGTGCGCCTCCCTTGGTATTCCTAACTGTGAGCTCAGTAACCTGTTCCACACCCTTGAAGGTGATCCTGCTTTAAATAGCCCAAGGCAGCTAACTCCTAAAGCTCAGAAGGAATTAGATTTTTTCATGAATCGGCTTCAAAAATCTTACCTCTCCAGATTTAATCCCGGAGAAAAGGTATGGTTCTTGGTCTTCAACACTCCCGAGTCTCCAACTGCTGCTATAGCCCAATTATCTGGACCGTTAGAATGGGTTTACTTACATAACAAGCAGAATCGTACTGCTACACCTTACCTTGAGATGATAGCTAACCTTATAATTAAGGGAAGATCAAGAACCCAAGTATTACTTGGACATGATCCCCATGTAATTGTACTACCTGGACCCTAAAAAAAGAAATTGAAGCTGTTTTACCACTCAGTGAAATCCTTCAGAGAGCTTTAGCAGATTTTTCAGGAGAAATATCTTATCATTACCCAGCTGGAAAAACCTGGGAATTTCTGAAAAGGACACCTTTTATAATTTCCACCATTGTCCGCTCCTCTCCCATTCCTGATGCTCCAGTGTATTATATTGATGGCTCCTCATCAGGAAGGGGTGGAATTACAGGTCCTTCGTTGACCACTACTGTGCATACAAATTATAAATCTGCCCAACAAGTGGAACCCGCCACCCTGATACATTTACTATCCCATGTATCTGGCCCATGTAATGTGGTGAGTGATTCTGCATATGTAGTTGGTTTATTTCCTGGAATTGTCACTGCTTCTTTAAATGCCCATAATCCTATAATTCAGGAGCTGCTCCATAAACTACAAGATCTCCTCCGAAATAGAACATTCCCTATATACATCTCCCCACATCCGTTCTCACAGCCGACTCCCCGGGCCAATGGTTCGAGGGAAACGAAGCAGCAGATCTCTTGGCAGCACCAGTATTTAAATCAGCTGAGGAAGAGCACCAGACTCTACATACAAATGCCCGCCGCCTTCATGTACACCATGGCATCCCATGGAGACAAGCTAGACAAATTGTCCGCAACTGTCCTGTCTGTGCTCCTTTACATTGTACATCTCATGTAGCAGGAGCAAATCCTCGAGGTTTACAGACAAACCAATTGTGGCAGATGGATATAACTCATACTAACTTATTTCCCAACAAACCTTTCCTTCATGTGGTCATCGATACATATTCCCGGTTCATATGGGCTGTTCCTATGACGCCTGGAAAGAGCTAAATCTGTTTGTTCATTTTTACTCCAGTGCTTCTCCGTCATGGGTATTCCCCATACCATAAAAACAGATAATGGTCCTGCTTACACCAGCAAAACCTTCAAATCCTTTTGCGAGGAATGGCAGATCAAACATATTACAGGAATTCCATATAATCCACAAGGACAAGGAATAGTTGAACGTGCCCACAGAACGCTTAAAACTCAGCTATTAAAGCAACGAAAAACAAGCATGCCTCCAATGGATTCTTTATCTTTAACATTATTCACCTTTAAACTTCTTAAATATACCTCAAGGAGATCCCTATACCGCGGCTGAACGTCACTTTCAAGAAGATATGCAAACTCAAAAAACAGTCAATTCACCTATCTGGGTGAAAATTGATGATAAATGGATTGCAGGTCACCTCCTCATTCGGGGAAGAGGCTATGCTTTCATTTCTACAGACGATAACGCTGCCAAGAAACTCTGGGTCCCTCTGCGACTTGTTAAGACTAGAATTCTCCAAGAATCAGAAAACAACTAATTCTTTCAATATAAAGTCTTAAATTTTAAATTGCAAGTTGCTGTTTAAACTTCCTGGATTGGTTCCTTTTAATAATGATCTTGTTTTGCAGTCTGTGATCATGGTTCATGTCTAATATCTTGCCTTACAGCCTAAATATTTTCTTTCTTAAAAAAAAAAAAGGGTGGAAAAATGGGTGGACTCTGATCACAGTGCTCATTACAAAAATGTTTGCTAAATCAATGAAAAATTGTTTTTCTAATGATTCTGTTCACAGGATGAGATATTCGAATCCAGTAAACCTGCGCTACAGTGCTCAATACTCCGAGACTCCTAAAACAGTGCTCGCTAAAAAATTTAATAATTTGCAAAACTAATTTTTCCCAATGCTCTATTCACAGGAAAAGACACTTTCTCACCATCATTTGCCGGCTTTATATTTATGAAGCGCTTGACTCGTTACCATTTATCACCCTAAATGGGTCACATATACAGCTGTAAGATATTGATCGATCAAATGTATGTGTGCGTGTGTGCATGTGGTGGCCACCATTATGTTTGTGGATTAATGTTGTGTCTATGTTATGTCTCAACTACTACCTTCTCAATTTCTGACCACTACAAACCTCTATTACATTCATCAACTCCACTGCTGATCCACTAGATTTATCAATTTTAAAATCATCAATTCTCATACTTATTTCCCTGCTCCACCCATGTTGGAGCTTCTTTATATTCTTCTCTCCATCCCAAACTTGGATCCCTACAAAGCCTTAAAATCCCTACTTGTGATTAACCTCGAAAAGTGTTTTTTGTCTCGCCTAAGCTACAGGTACAGTTACCGTGCCAATGTTCCCTTGCTGAAGAAGCCCTGCAAGACGCCCACACCGATGTTCCAGACACCTGCTCCAGCGCTCAAGACTCCTGTTCCAGAGTTCAAGATATCACACCGATGTTCCGGACACCTGTTCCAGCACTCAAGACTCCTGTTCCAGAATTCGAGATACTTGTTCCAGTGTTCCTGAGACCCAATCCAGTGTTCCTGACAATTCAACGAGTTCCTGATCGCTGCTCTCCAAAGACTCATACTCATATGATCACCGCTATTGCTGTTCCAGAAGTAGCCCCACAGACTTTGTTCCAGACACCCGACTTTACATAAAATATAGCAAATTGACTCTCACAAATTATGGACAGTGCAAACTACAGTCCGTTATAATCAGACAGCTAAAAACACTTTATCTTGAACTTTGCTTTGGGTCCAAAAAACAAGTTAGGATCCTAAAGTAACATGTATTATCATTTTGCAATTGGAATTGTTTTTTTCTTATCTTAATTTTCTGTACATTACTAAATATTTCTTACCTTTTCAATTTTTATTAGTAAACTAATCAGGGGGAGTTGTTGCAGGACTCCTAAGGGCCGCTGCATCTGCTCTGGATTGCCTCCCCGCAGATCACTCCGTAGATAAGGGGGTAGTCTAAATGTGGCAGTTTATCCGACCATGTATGCTGTACTAGCTGGTATAAATATTCTCCCATGCTATCACAATCATCGTGGGACTAGCTAGATCTTACCAGCATATTAGCCTGGCCACGTAAGGACACCTAAGTAATTAGACCAGAGAGAAATGCTGTTTGCTTCCAAACAAACAAGCATGGCTCCCTGATAAAATATAAAACTACAATGAAGTAGAGGAGACTTGTGAAGGCTTGGAGAAATATTTAACTGGCATTGGTGTTGATCTTTGGTACAGTGACATGCCATCTCAGAAACCCCCTTCTCTACATTTCAAAGGCCTTCCCTTCCCGGCTCAAAACATTAGCACAGTAAAGGCCCTAGGTGAGATGCAGGGAGGGGGTTACCTGAGGGCATTGGACCCTCCCTGCTTTCCATAACAATGGGAGGAAGGTCTGAGTTGCGGGGGGGGGGGGGTGGTGGTATAAACTTGCCGGTTCCCGCCTCCCGGGCTTCTTCTTCCCGGTGGAATCTCGCCTTGTGAGCGTTTTTTCCCTTGGAAGTTATACACGTGGTGGTCGCCATCTTGGCCTACACGTGGCTGGGGTTCTAGCCTGGAATCCTAAGCATCGGGTTTTTCCTTTTGCTGATTTGTATGCCTGAACCTGTGATAAGTAAAGTCTTTTAAAACCTCATCGGATCCCTGAGTGTTCATCCATTCCCCGCCGGCTTCGGAGGTAGAAGGGAACTCGCTTCCCGGCACTGTCGGGGACCCCGGCGGAGCGCCCCGACACTAAGCCTATAAATAAGTACAAGTTCTTTATTTTGGAGTAGGAGAAGTAATTTCGGTATGAGAACCCTCATAAATTACATGGTTTATGTAACTCTGTCACACCATCTATTTAGAATATGGCAGTGGATTTTATTACAAATCTAATCAGAGATTTCTGAAATCTACAGAGATTTCCGTAGTAATTAATTTTTGCCTATTATCCCTGAAATATCCAATCACTTTAAGACTTCTGCTGCTCTTAATAGAACAGATGTTACAGACATTAGTTTTTCTGGAAAGAAAACCTGAAAACCTTTCATTTGCTTCATTCAAACATTTGACCCAAGTTCATTTTTGATGACTGATTTGATGTGAGAATAACATAATTGCATGTTTGTTGAGAATGAATGGAATGCTTTATTTTAGAGACTTGGGCCAAATTCTTAAGTAGTCTTCATGTTCTTTTGAGCACTTAATGAAACATTGATTTTGTTCATGTAGTCTGTTAACTCTGTCCAGTTTGTACTCTGCTTGCTCCATTTCTTTGTATTTTGTAATGGTGAAGGTCTAGTTCTGCTTCTCCAAAGGATCTATCAAAGGACAGACAGGGGGTCAGAAGCAACAAACTGGCCTGCAGGAAGAGAGCAGACTCCAATTTTCAAGAACTCTGGAAATAGAGAGTTTCAGGGAAATTTCAAAGAGGTGATTCATAATAACACACCAGGACAAAACTGAACAAGATTATGAAAATGGACAACTTATAAGATGATTTGAAACTGGTATAAAAGGAGTTAAAAGGCTGACTTGTGGCAAACGTCTCTGGGTACAACCTGTTGAATAAGCACAGCTGACCTAGCTCAAATGTGAATTTTTTCTGTGTTCTTTTATCTCATTCTTTCCTGAAAATTCTAAATAAGGAAGACAGCACAAAAACAGTCTTCTTAACCATAAGTCTTTAGGGCTTACAAAGCATAAACCATCAGAGGATCCCTCAGAGGTCTAAGCCACAACAGAATTTGCAATCACCATGACACTCAACATGGGGCAACCTGCCCTTTCTAAAATCTGCTTCGTTTTGCTTTTCCTGTAAAAGCTGATTCTTGTGAGAGTGCAAACCAAAGAGTTCTATCAGAATGAATTCAGCATCTTCCAACATTCTGCTTGTTGCCTTACAAAATTTTTGTTCTTGACCCACCATCTCTCTTTCAGCTGACTGAACCTATTGAGTGCAGTGGAACGGTACATTTAGAGATTCCAGATAACTTCAAAATCGTATTTGCCAAAAATAAAAATTTCCAGGAATGTGAGGACAGTACAGTCCGTAGACCACCCTTGTGTGCAGCCAACCTGGATTCAATTCCTGGCACAACATCTGGTCCTCAGATCACCTTCAGGAGTGATCCCTAAGTATAGAAAGTAAATCCTGAGCACCATAGCACGTGGCACAAATGAAAAGAAAGAGGGGAAAAAAAGGAAAATTTCTGCAAAGTCAAAGAGAAGAATTTATATTGCCGGAAAAGAATGCATTCAAGTTACTTTAGGTAAAAAGTGGTATACATGCAATTATATTGTGGAAAATTCTTTATGTAGGTGTAACTTTTGATGCAGCTGGAGCTGGAATTTTAATGATATAATCAGTACTCTGTTCATAGCATTCCTGGATTCTACTGAGTGTTTAGTCTGTTTTCACACAGTAGTAAGAAATGACAGATGTAGTCCCAAACTACAATTGACTGTAGTTTCAATTTTTTAAAAGTCTCTTTTTTCTTGAAATCATATGAATGTGAGAAACTAACATTATGCCTGGAAAGTATGACCTCAGTTAGGAAGCAGTTTTACAAAACATGGGGGATAGAGGAAAGTGTACAGTTACAGTAAGAAGGTAAATGGAAGAAAAAAATAAAAGCGAAAGTGAAAGTCTTTATCTGTGAAACAGGGCCAGGTGAGACAGATCAGCTTAGTAGAATTAATTTATGCTTTTATCTCATAGAAGTCTTACTAGTCCAACAACTCCAGAGTTGAAAATATTTTTTAAGATCCAAGAAATTTCATTTGGAATGTTCCACACCCATGGACATTTGTCACCAAATCCGGTGGAATTCTCCTCTCATGGCCACACTTTTTTTTTAAGTTTTTTAAATTTTATTATACCACCATGAGATAATACAATTACAAAGATGATCATGATTGGATTTCAGTCATACAGTGTTCCAACACCCATCCTCTACCAGTGCCCTTTCCCCAACACCAATGTCCCATGATTTCCTCCCCAGTCTGCCTCTAGAGCAGGCACTTTTCCTCTTCTCTCTCTCTCTCTCTCTCTCTCTCTCTCTCTCTATCTATCTATCTATATATCTCTCTCCCACTTCACTTCTCTTACACATTGTGGCTTGCCCTACATATATTTAGGGATTATCATGTCAATCCTTTACCTACATTCATTGCTCAATTCTAGTGTGACATTACTGTTAACAACAGTTAGTAGAAAACAGGTATATATTTATATTCCACAAATGAATGCAGGCATTCTATATCTGTCATTATTCTGATTGATTTCACTCAGCATGATAATCTCCATGTCCATCAGTTTGTAAGTAAATTTCATGACTTCATTTTTCCTGAAAACTGCATAATATTCCATCTTGTAGATATACCAAAATTTCTTTAGCAAGTTGTCCATTCTTGGGCATTCAGGTTGTTTCCAGATTCTGGCTATTGTGAATAATGCTGTGATGAATATAAAAGTGCAGATAGTGTTTCTTCTGTGTGTTTTTGTCTCCTGGGTATATTTCCAGGAGTAGAATTGCTGGGTTAAATGGCAGCTCAATATCTAGTTTTTGGAGGAATGTCCATATTGTTTTTTAAAAAAGGCAGGAGCAGTCGACATTCCTACTAACAGTGGATGAGAGTCTCTTTCTCCCCACATCTGCACCAGCTCTTGTTGTTCTTGCTCTTTTGGATGTGTGTCATGGCCACACTTTAATATAGTCAGTATCTCTATGTTTGTCCCTCTTTTCATAGAAAACATTCATGCCGTCACTTCTTTTGTTCTAAATCTGATAGCAATGTGTGTGTGTATGTAAACTGCCTGTTTCCTGGACTGTACATTACTCCTCGCTCATTCAACTGAGGCCTTCTCAAGGCCAAAGAGACAAAAGACAAATCACAGCTACTTTTCCTAAATTCTCCCACTCCCAAGCAAGAACACATCCTAGGGTTGTTGGTAATGTCTGCTAACTGATCTTACAGCAGGGTATGCATCAAAGCAGATAATAATTCCTGACTGTGTTATGCCAGTTTCAGTCACGAAGCAATTATCTTGTTTTATTATTCTCTTGCTCTTTGTAGCAGTTCAGTATAAATAATAACAACAAAGACATGTTGGAGCTTACTGAGGTCTATTTAATAAGTTTAAATATGTGTATTTTGGAGGAAGAAATTGCACAGCCAAACTGGGTCATTACAAGGAGACCTTCTAAATGGCATCTGCTGTGTTTTGTCTATACTTATGTTTGAGACTGTCTCAAAAGGGCCTTGGATATATGTTCCAAAGTATAGATTCACCATGGAACTAAGGAGAAAACATTGTGCTCTTAGAAAAATCGTTACAAAAAATTTCAGATGGAGAGTTTCTCTTTAATTTTTTCTTTTGGATCACATCTGGCAATGCTCAGGGGTTACTCTTGGCTCTGCACTCAGGAATTACTCCCGGTAGTGCTCAGGGGACCATACGGGATGCTGGGTATTAAACCTGGGTCAGCCACATGCAAGGCAAACACCCTTCCTGTTGTGCTATAGCTGAAGCCCTGGAGATTTTCTATATGAAACTAAACAGGTTAGGAATAGAGTCTTTACTTCTTAAACTGCATGTATGTGATACTTTGCAGATTTTTATTTTTAGATTTTAATTATTCCTCTACTAGATAAGATAGAAAATGGAACAATGTGCCAATAATTGTCGAAAGTGCTAATACAAACCTAGAACTGAGCATTAAATACAGGCAAAAAGATACACATGACAACCTTTTAATGTATGTATTGTATCCACAGTGTGGAAGGGGAGGAAAAGAGAAAGAGATAGAGAGAAAGAGAAAGAAATAAAGAATCTGCCATAGAGGCAGGCTAGGGAGGGGGGGAGGAAATCAGGGACATTGGTGGTAGGAAATGGGCACTGGTGGAGGGATGGCTGCTGGAACACTGTATGACTGAAACCCAAATATGAACATCTTATGAACATTTTTGTAATTGTGTATCTCACGGTGGTATAATAAAATATTTTTTAAAAATTGTTCCTCTAACTCATGACCTATAGCAATCAGGTAAAGTTCAACTTACTGTAAGAAAGAAGAGCTTGCTTTTCTCTTGATACCTAAAACATACTTAATGCTTTATCACAGTATTTTTTGTTTTATAGACACAGGAAAAATAAGGTACCTCACTGAAAGTTGGTATAGAAGCCTGGACATTTGTCATATTGGCTTAAATTACTCTTTATTTCCCCTATAATTGTCCTTAATAACTAACACCCCATAATGTGTGTCCCAGGTAGGCTTTGTGTCAACTCCAACTTCATCAGATATGGGAGAGCCCAAAGGCCCTAAGGTAAATTGGTACATGGCAATATCTTAAAGATAAAGCATCTAATAACAAAAGGGCAAAAATAGTGCTTCCATCTCAAACTCTGATGTACCGATATACCAAGTGTCACAGAACATTTAATAGATGTAAGTATAAGGCATCCTATAACAAATATACGTAGTCACAATGTCTATTCTGTAACAACATATCAGTAATTTCTTATACAAAGGGCATAATGGCCCAATGGGTCCAACGTGAGATTGAGTATTCCTCACTTTCTTCTAAGAAGATATTTCTTGACCATATTTAGCAAATTAGCACTAATATACAATATAAAACAAATTATTCAGTGTCTGATTAGGACAGGCTTGAACAATGGTTGCAAAGATTTGAAATAATTGTTGTCCATAGTTGCAATTGACGTGGGTGTGGAATTAAGTATTGAATATTTATAAGAAACTAACATGAAGATCTTTGTTTAAAAAATTTGAGTAGAAGCTCACTATACTTAATAAGTTCAATAAGTGAAAACAATAACATAGATGAGTCCAATTTGCATGTAACAACCCAGTAAAAAGATCATGACTTCAGCAATACCATTCCAATATATATGGTGTAATAAGTAATATAATTAGTGCCTGCTAAGGGAGCAGTTATGGCAATGGGGGTGGGAGGGAAACGAGGGTCTTTAGTGACAGCAAAGGCATATTGATGGTGAGACCGGTGTTGGAATGTTGAATACTTGAGACAACTAACTGTACAGTGAACAACTTCTTAAATCATGGTGTTTAAATAAAGTTTAAAAAAAATTTTAAATATCCTAACAGGTCAGGATTACAGAGTTTTCGGGGAGAGGAAATTTGAGCCATAACCAGAAGTGCTCAGGGCTACTTCTGGCTCTTTGCTAAAAGGTGGCTTCTACAAGTGCTTAGGGGACCAGACAGTGTTGGTGCAAGGAATTGAACCAGGATAAGACATGCAAAGCAAATGTCTTATCCCTATACTCTCTTCTGCTTCAGGAACAATTATCTTTAGCATAAAATTTTGCAATGGAATTTATTATTTTTGGTTTAAGCATTTTATAGTACGATAATGATAAAATCTGAAAAAAAAAACTTTTGTCTTCTCTATGAAGTGACGTCTTCTAGAATGATTGTCACATGAAAAATGGGATCTCATTAGCAAGTCATTCAATCATAGTTCTCCTAGACTGTCTTTCAGAACAAATTTTCTTAAATATTCGCACTTTCAAAATCTTTAGTTCATTTTAAAAATATAATATGATAACAATAATAATATTAATTTCTGTATTTATAGAATAATTTGTAACTCTGCCTATTTTTTGTTGCATCTTCATTTATATTATCAGTATAAATTTTACAGCATCTTGTCAATTAATTAGGATTATCATCTCTCCTTTAAGAGAAAAAGCATTTGATATGCCAGATGAAAGAGATGCATATAGATGCTCTGTTGGTCAAGGACAGAGACTAGATTAAACCTGCAATTTATTTAGTAATTATCTATGTCTGCCTAAAACATCAAATTTTCTCATCTGAAAAATGCACCAAAACTGGTGCTACCCAAAATGGACTTTGGGAAAAATAATGAGAAAATGTATTTGAAGCATTTAGAACATATATAGTTTGTACCAAATACTTCACAACTAGTAAGATTTAATTAATACATAATTAGATATTATTTGATAAGTAGTAAATTTAATTAATACATAATTTGTTATCATAGAGTTATAACTATATAGTTATAACTATAACTACATAGAGCTATAACTATATAAGCTCTATCTTTTTTTGTGCCACGCACGTAATTCTGTCACTAATTCTTTTGTGTATGTGAGGAATAGCTCTCAAGAGTATTCCTGGGCTCACCCTGCAATAGTCAACTAGCAAAACAGTTCAATGCTTGAACCCTGCAGTACTGATGCTACACTTGTTTTGGAGAGGGATATAGTGCCAGGGATCAAACTGAGGTCCTTCACATGCAAAAAGAAAAATCCCAAGCTCAGGATAACCCCATGGCAAAACAGTTTAGGTTTTAGAGAGTAATATTGCAAGCAAATATGTGCCCATGGGTGTCGAGGAGCTCCGCCCGGGGTCCCCGACAGTGCCGGGAAGCGAAGTTCCCTTCTACCTCCGAAGCCGGGCGAGGAATGGATGAAAACTTCAGGAATCCGATGCAGTTTTAAAAAGGCTTTACTTATCACAGGTTCAGGCATACAAATCAGCAAAAGGAAAAGCCCAGTGCTTAGGATTCCAGGCTAGAACCCCAGCCACGTGTAGGCCAAGATGGCGGCCACCACGTGTAAAGGCCCTGTAAAAGGAGGAGAAGACAAGACTCCCAAGAAGGGTGAGCGCTCACAAAGAGAGAGCCCAAAAAGAAGCGTGTGAGAGAGGAAGCAGGCTAGTATATACCGCTGCAACTCAGACCTTCCTCCCACTGTTATGGAAAGCAGGGAGGGTCAAATGCCCTTAGGTAATCCCTCCCTGCACCTCACCTAGGCCCTTTTGTATGCTAATGTTTTGAGCCAAGATCTGCCTGGAAATGCCTTTATAGGGTAGAGAAGGGGGTTTCTGAGATGGCATGTCTCTGTACCAAAGACTAATACTAATGCCAATTAAATATTTCTCCAAGCCTTCACAAGTCTCTTCTACTTCATGGTAGTTTTGTATTTTAGTTGCCTTTGAGTATATCAGGGAGCCATGCTTGTTGGTTTGGAGGCAAACAGCATTTCTCTCTGGTCTAATTACTTAGGGATCCTACGTGGCCAGGCAAATATGCTGGTAAGATCTAGCTAGTCCCACGATAATTGTGGTAGCATGGGAGAATATTTATACCAGCTAGTACAGCATACATGGTCAGATAAACTGCCACATTTAGACTACCCCCTTATCTACGAAGTGATTTTCAGGCGGCAATTCAGAGCAGATGCAGCGGCCCTTAGAGGAGTCCTGCAACACATAGGCAACACATATGTGCCCAGGAAAGGATAGAATTGAGTATTATCCAAACAGCATTTTAAAAAAGAAATACATTCTAACAAGCCACTATGTAAATGTAATGGATTTTGAATGAGAAATAAGTTTTATTAAGTTGTTTAAGAGGCTTGGGCCAAATATTTTAATGTAAATGAGAAATAAAAATATCCCCATCTTAATGTTATTTAATAAAGGTGCCTCCACCCACCCCCATGACACACACACACAGAGGAGTGTACCTCCATTCCTGAAGTAGTTCTTTTGATCCCTTGATTGGTTGGTTCAGATGCAGAGTTGACACTATTTATAACCTTGTCATGTGGGTTAGTCAGGGGAGACAAGAGCATGGAAAAAGGGCAGACATGTGAATTATTGGAGGCTATTAGAGGTTATTCTTGTCTTTTAGAGGTGTTTTTTTTTCCCAGTACAGCAATCACAAATGATAAAACTCCCATTTTTTTTTTGTTAAAAAGGAAACAAACAAAAAACCCTTTTAGAAGCAGAATCATAGTTGCAGCCAAATCCATTGCATACTCTAAAGGGGTGTGGCTTTTTAAATTGATTTTAATCAGAAGTTTTGTTATCCCTCCTTCAGACTAGAATTTGTTTTTATACAAAGAGGCATGTCCCTGAAATGAAGTAATCTTGTTGTAGGCAGGTAGACAGGGGGTGCCACATGGCAAAAAATAATTCCTGAAGAAGAAAAAAAAAACTGGTCCTTCAGCTATCCAGAGTCACACCTGTTTGAAAACCGAAACCAGACTTGATAAGACCACTATCAACTACAGACCCTGAGGGAAGGGAAGGCCAAAGGGAATGTGTGAAGCCCATAGGCCATAGGCCCCTCTAATAGCTTTAGCTGATTAAATCTCCTGAGGGGAGATGAATCAGTCTTCCAGGCCCAGGACCCAGCTCGAAGAAGACTCCAGAGCACTCCAGTCAAAGAAGACCACTCCCAAAGTCTACTCCCTTGGCAACGGCCCTAGCAACCTAGGTTGACTCCCCATATGGGAGTATCTTGGGGAGAAATCTATAAAAGCCATCCTGACCAAAGGACTGTGAACATATGCTGCATGGACACATCTGATGCCTGAGCCCAAGTGGCCGAAGCACATGTGGTGCCTGAGCACATGTGTTGCCTGCATCTCTGCTCTTGAGATGTGTACTCTCTCTTACTCGCTCTCTATCTTTGGAGTAGCCTGCATTCTCCCTTGAGATGCGTTACTCTCTCTCTTTCCCTCCTCCTTCCCTTTCCTAAAACCTCCTTGATAAAACCTGTTTTACTTCACTGCTCATGGACTCCTGAAAATTCTTTTCTGCGAGGAAGACAAGAACCCTGATGCAACCCTGGGTAAGGCCTAGGACTGACTTTCCTTTCCTGCAAAGAGCAATTCCTCGCTCCAGCCTGAGTCCGTGGCTCCCCGAGAAACCTCGGTGGTGGGGATCAACTCCCATGCCTAGAGATCAAGCAGACATCAGGTGTGGCTTGATGGCCACCTCATGGGGCTGGTGGGGCTCAGGCCCACACCATGGAGGGGCTCATCACAGACTTTATCAGTCTTAAGCCTGCCCAGCGGGTCTCGGGCAGCAGAGATGGCTGGGGAGAAAGTGACCATCTCTCTCCCCTTCTGGCCTCACATAAGCCACCCGTGAGGCCCACCTGCATCAAACTCATCTACCGCCATGACCAGAGACTCATATATAAATCTTGAAAGAGGCCAATAACTCTTGTGATATCTCTTTGGCTCCCTGGAGAAAAACTATGCAAGTGATGAAAACAAACTATTTGACCACAACACAGAAATCATTACCCATCTTATTTTCTGTGTATAATATTATATGATAAAATACTAAAGGAAATCACTCTGATGTGTGCAACAATTTTCACAATAAAGCCAATTGGCTTGGCACCTCCATCCAGCAGAGGTCAATTGTAGAGATATCAGGGAGTTTTGCATTGCCTGGGCAGCAGTGAGTGAGCTCATAGACTAGCCATTTTTCAATACAATACAGCTCCACCACCCTGATTCCCCTCACTAAACCACTGTTTAAATTGACAAACATTAGCAATGGTTACAGTAAGCACATCAACATTTAATGGGCAAATTAACAGCAGAAGCAGTCACCTCTAACTGGATAGAGGGAAGTCATGATAATTTTCTACTCTTTTTGCCTCTACAATTAAAGTGCTCTAAATAATTTCCTACTCTAATTTTGCCTCTATAATGAAAATACTCTATACTAATTTTCTTATCCTTTCCTGGGCACATATGTGCTGCCCATGGGCACATATTTGCTTGCAATATTACTCTCTAAAACCTAAACTGTTTTGCCATGGGGCTATCCTAAGCTTGGGATTTTTTTTTTTTTTTTTTTTTGCTTTTTGGGTCACACTCAGCAATGCTCAGGGGTTACTCCTGACTCTTTGCTCAGGAATTACTCCTGGCAGTGCTTGGAGAACCATATGAGATGCCAGGGATCAAACCCAGGTCAGCTGTGTGCAAGGCAAACTCCCTACCAGCTGTGCTATCACTCCAGGCCTGCTTGGGATTTTCTTAGGGGACAAAACACAGACTGTATATTTCCCATAGATATACTCTATTCTATTTTAAAGTTTTAAAGACTATTGGGTCCGTTTTACGGCCTGATGGCGATAGGAGCTGCTGGGGGGCCGATGCAGAGCTTCTAGGGCTGGGGAGGCTGGACGGCTCCCGCTGAGGTGATGGGTCCGGAGGAGGGCAGATGGGTTTTGGGTGTTGGCCCATAGCCTCTGGGGGTCCCGGAGCAGCTGGATGAAACTCGCCTCACACTAGCACATTTCGCTGTCCGACGCTTGGGAAACTGCCTCCGACCAGATCAACAGAGCAAAACCAGTCGAGCCCAGTAGTCGGCTCAGAAGCAGGAATACTGGGAATTCGTCAGATGGAGTAGGGTTGGCTCTCTATTGGGAGCCTGGTGGCCGCCCAGGAGCTGGGGGGGGGGGGAGCGGAGCTACAGCTGGGGGCTGGACTCGCCCCGCCAGCTGGGCCCGGGAGGGGGGGTTTTGGGTGTTGCCCCGCCTGGGGGTCCCGAGGCAGCCGGATGAAACTCGCCACACTAAAACAGGAAACAGTAATGTCTTTAATGCTCGCATTCCCGAAGAGCAGGAGTTTGGGGGAAGGAGGATATAAAGAGGAAAGAAAGACATACAGAATCGCCAAGTAGTTGAGGGCGGGAGGGGGGAAGGAGGTGGGGCATTGGTGTGGGAGTGGGTTTGGGGGAGGGATGCATGTTGGAAACTGTAGAACCAAAACTCTACAGAGCACTTTCAATTGTCTAAAAGGTGTATATATTTGGGGGAAAATAATAAAATTAAATTAAAAAATTAAAAAAAAAGACTATTGGGTCCATTAAGTAAAGTTGTGAGGAAAATGTTCTATAGAGTTATGCAGTATAAATTTTAGGTATCAGTCTTCTGACAAATATCAAGTATTTATGTAAAGAAATATACTAAAATGGATTAAATAATTAAGATAATTAGATGTAAGACTCAAACATCATAAAATGAAAAGAATAAAGGATAGTGGCATGAGTTATTTCATGACCTCAGCGTCAAAAAAATATTTAACCTCAATTCCAATGCAAAGGAGGCAAATGCCAGAATAAGCAAAGGGAACATCAAGTCAAAATATTTTTATAGAGCAAAAAAGAAACTACTACAGAAACTAAAAGGCAACCTACAAATATTTATACTTAATATATCTTGTTGCAGGACACCTAAAAGCCTAAAAGCCTCTGCATCTGCCCTGGATTGCCTCCTGCAAATCACTTCGTTGATAAAGGGGTAGTTTAAATGTGGCAGTTTATCTGACCATGTATTCTGTACTGGCTGGTATAAATATTCTCTCATGCTACCACAATCATCGTGGGACCAGCTAGATCTTACCAGCATATTTGTCTGGCCACTTTGGATCTCTAAGTAATTAGACCAGAGAGAAATGCTGTTTGCCTCCAAGCAAGCAAGCATGGCTCCCTGATAACTCAAAGACAACTAAAATACAAAACTACCGTGAAGCAGAGAGAGACTCTTGTGACGGCTTGGAGAAATATTTAACTGGAATTAGTATTAGTCTTTGGTACAGAGACATGCCATCTCAGAAACCCCTTCTCTACCCTATAAAGGCATTTCCAGGCAGATATCTTGGCTCAAAACATTAAGCATATAATAGGGCCTAGGTGAGGGTGCTGGGAGAAATTACCTAAGGGCATTTGGCCCTTCCTGCTTCTCATAATAGTGGGAGGTCTGAGTTGCAGGAGTATAAAACCAGCCTGCTTCCTCTCTCTCTCTCTCTCTCTCTCTCTCTCTCTCTCTCTCTCTCTCTCTCTCTCTCTCTCTCTCTCTCTCTCTCTCTCTCTCTCTCTCTCTCTCTGGTTCTCTTTTTTGGGTTTGCACTCTTCTTGGGAGTCTTGTCTTTGTCTCCTCTCTACAGGGCCTTAACACGTGGTGGCCGCCATCTTGGCCTACACGTGACTGGGGTTCTAGCTGGGAATCCTTAGCACAGGGTTTTCCCTATTGCTTATTTGTATGCCTGAACCTGTGATAAGTAAAACCTTTTAAAACTGCATCAGATTCCTGAGTCTTCATCCATTCCCCACCCGGCTTCGGAGGTAGAAGGGAACTCATTCCAGGCACTGTTGGGGGACCCCAGCGGCGTCCCCGACAATATCTGACAAGGTGTTAACCTCTAAAATATATGAAGAATTCATACAACTCCACCAAAATAAAAAAAAATTGCTAAAAATGGACAAAAAGACATTTCTCAAAAAAAAATATTACAAATGGATCACTCTTGTATGAAAATATGCTCAACATGCAAATCAAGTCTCAAGGAGATATCCCATCCCAGAGAATGACCTGTATCCAAAAAATAGGGAAAAGAAGTTTTGAGGGTCGGAGGGGCAGTACAGTGGCTAAGGCACATACATGTACATGGCTGACCTGGTTCAATCCCTGGCACCAATTATGACCTCCTGAGCCCAGTGGAGTGATCCCTGACTGCAGAGTCAGGACAAAACCCTGAACACAAGTGAGTGTGACCCCCAAAACCAAAACAAAACCGGTTTTGATAGAGATATAGGGATATGGAGAGATTGAAGGTCTAATAAACTGTTGGCGAGAATATAAATAAGTGTGGTTTTCATGGAAAATGGTATGAGACTTCTTTACAAAGAATGAAAATCTCAGATGATCCAACAGTGTTACTCATCAGCCTATAACCAAAAGATATGAAGATGCTAATTTTAAAGTATATTTGTACAACTGTCTTCATAGCAACATGTTCACAGTAACCAAAACATAGAATCAACTTAAATGTTCATCAACTCTGCATTAAGTGAGATGAGTAATACTCTGACATTAAACAAGTTTAATAATATTCTGACCTTTAAAATGTGGGACTGAGGGGGTGAGTGGAAGAGGAGGGAGCTGTGAAGCATTGGTGGGGGATCTAGTCTGGTGGATGCATTGGTTTGGTGTGTGCAACTATCAATAATGAATTTAACATTGTAAATAATGCTAAATTTGACACCTTAATAAAGTTATGTAAAAATTAAATTGTCTTATGGGTCAAAATGGATGGGGACTTCGGGTGATTATGTAAAGTTAAATAAGTTATAAGAAAAAAGAAATTACCAGATTGTTTCTACTTATATGTGTATTATAACTTTCAAGCTAACACAAATGAATTGGCAAGAAACAACAACTCTAATCCCTGCACTGAAAACTATACCAGATACCAGAGGGAAGGGAAGTATGGTGGGAAAATGAGCAGATGGTACATTTCCAGTGGTAGGATGGTATTAGAACTTTGGTGGTAGGAGTGGTGATAATTAGACACATTAGTAGGTAGGAAATTAAACCTTAAATTTATGTAATGTTGTAAAGCAAAGACAAGTTCATGACAAAAATAATTGAAGAACAAAAACCCACAAACATGAGATATAATAAAACTCTCCCTCCTAAGCATGAACAGCTCTACTCACTACATTTTTTTTAATTCCTTTTGCAATTGCCTCAAATATTTCGAGTTCAGACAAAGATTGGGAGGCGTTCCTGAGATGGTACATCACTTGTTATTTTAAACGATAAGGAATGGAGCAGTTGGATCTGATTCCTGCTCCATGTAAATCCTCACTTTCCACTATTGGTGAAAGTAGAATGCTAAGTTCAGGATAAATGAATGGAGACTTGTTGGCACACTTCATACTCCCAGGTCTAGGCCTGAATTGCTCTGTTGGCATGAGAGTTTGGAACCTAGCGTACTTTTCAGTTGTGCAAAATGGTAAAATAGATCAACTGAAAATAAATCCTTCAGAAACTTTTCCCTTACTTTTAACCTACCTTACTAATTTTAATGTAATTTTCTGAGAGGTAGGTTTTTGATTAAATATAGAAAAGCAGCAGTCAGGTCAACTCTATCAAGGTGCTCTGTGTACAGTCCAGAGTCAGGCTGCATCAGAGTTATCTGATGCTGTAATATTTAATGGTATCTGAGTTAGCTAAGTTATAATATTTAATGCAATGAAATGTCCTTGATCTAGTCACAAAATAGACTCACATGATAAAATTACTGAATCTACCTTATTTTAAACTCCCTAAATAACTTGAAATAACTTCCTAAATTATGCCCATCTGATAAGGGTCAAAATACAAGATATATAAGGCATTGGCAGAACTTCACAAGAAAAAAATAATCCAACCCCATCAAAATAGGGGAGAAGAAATGAACAGAAACTTCCTCAAAAAAGGAATACCAATGGCCAAAAGACACATGGAAAAATGCTCCATATCACTAATCTTCAGGGAGACGAAAATCAGAACAACAAGATATCATCTCACACCACAGAGTCACTGTCACTGTCTTCCCATTCATCGTCGATTTGCTCGAGCAGGCACCAGTAACATCTCCATATGACCTGTCTCATGCAAGTAGAGCCCAAGGGCACCTGCTTGCTCCAGGAACATAAAGAGCCTCAAACCATTCCATCAGGTCATGGGAATGAGGTCTATAATTGTTACTGGTTTCTGGCATATCAAATAGGACACGGGTAGCTTGACAGGCTCTGCCGTGCGGGTAGCATACTCTTGTAGACATGGGGCAGAGCTGCTACTGGCTCTCACTGTGCCCAGCCACTAATGAGGTGCCTGGGAGGGATGGCAGGTTCTAGCCCTGGCCCGCCACACCACAGAGACTAACACAAATCCAAAGAATATGAACAACCAATGTTGGCGTGGATGTGGGGAGAAAAGGAGAAAGGATTTTGGGAATGCTGACTAGGCCAGCCATTTTGGAGAACAATATGTGCATTCCTCAAAAAGCTAGAAATTGCACTTCCATATGATCCAGCAATACTACTTCTGGGATTATACTGCGGGCTTCAAAAAACACACAGCAGAATCATCATCTGCACTTCTATATTTATAGCAGCACTGTTCACGATAGCCAGAGTGCCTGAGAACAGGTGACTGGATAAAGAAACTATGGTACATCTACATAGAGAATACTATGGATCTGTTAGGAAAAATGAAATTTGCTTATAAATACTTATAAATGGATGAACATGGGAGTATCATGGTGGGTTTTCACTGATTTAGTCAGAAGGAGAGGGACAGATACAGAATGATTGATTGCACTCACTTGTGAGGTATAAAAATCATATTGTCACTTGTCACTTGTCTTCCTGTTGTTCATCAATTTGCTCTAGCGGGCACCAGTAACATCTCCATTCATTGGGTGTTGGGGAACGCCGCCGAGGTCCCCTACAGTGTCAGGACAGAGGTTGTCTTCTACCTCCGAGGAAGCCGGGAGAACAGATGAAAACTCACGAGTCCGGTGCAGTTCCAAAAATGGCTTTTAATAGTACAAAAGCTCTTCCACAGCACTCCAATATAATGAACAAACTCTAGCTCTGGTCTGAACTTAGACCATACAAAAGAGCCTAAGTCTCCCACCAAAGAGAGAGAGGATCTCACCCGAGCTGAGTCCTACCCAGAAGGAGCAAAAGGCCAAAGAGCAAAAGGCCAAAAGCCAAAAGCCGCAGGAGCCAAAAGCTGAAGGCTGAGGAACCAAAAGGCAAAAGGTGAAGGGGCCTCAAGTCAGCCCCTTATATACACCAAAGTAATCCAACCAGGAGGGGCATGTCAACAAAGAACTCTAAACAGAGTGTAGTGCCACACCTTATTGCAGGTATAAACAAAGGTTATGCCAAGGACTAAGGAGATTATCTCTTATGTAAAACACTGGAGAGAGAGAGAGAGGGCTGATATAAAGTAATACATCTTAACTTCATGAGCTTCATGTAATCTAGATGGTACCCACAAGGTCCTTCTTATTATTATCTGCACCAGGGTGATTCTGAGTATCTTGTTCTCGTGTACTGAAAGGGTCACACTCGCCTGCTTAGAGCAAACTAGTATGATCCTTCCTATAGTCTTCCTATAGTCTCAGCGTAGCCAGGGTGGTAGTCTCCTGGTAAATTCTAACTGTCCCACGCTGGGTGCAGTGGGTATAAAGAGGAGCTGTGCCCAATCTAGAAAACATAGTAGTCTTAGTAGATGTGTAAGTCAGAAGTTATTCAATCAAGGTGACTTCTGTAAGTGCCACACCCTCTAGCAGTGTTTACATAGAAGAGAAGTCTCATTAAAATGAACCTTGGCTTAAATAAGATTAAGCTGGGTGTGGGCAAAACAACAAAACTCCCAGAATAGCTAAACCTGTCCTCCAACAATTGGGAATGAGGTCTGTTATTTTTATTGTTTTTGGCATATCAAATACACCACAGGCTCTGCCGTGGCTCTGGGTTCATCCCAGGAGGCCCAGTCTTTTTTCTATGTCAGACCATCCAAGGACAGCAGAGACAAGGGCCAAGAGGTTTGGTCTGTGGGTGGAAGCCTGCATCAATCACTTGGGGAAATGACAGTTGGTATAGGCAAGAGACCTCTATGACAAGACAGTGGTAAATAATCACTCTGTATAAGAGCTGCATGCTGACAGTAGGTAAAGGAACAAACAAGCAACCTTTCAGTATCTGTATGGCAAACCATAATGCTTAACGGGAGAGAAATAAAGAAAAAAGGAAAGTGCCTGCATTGGAGACAGCATGGGGGGTGGGGGGGGTGTACTAGGAGAGGAAAAGGCATGAATTGGTGGTAAGAAATGTGCCCTGGTGGAGGGATGGGTGTTGGAACATTGTGTGACTGAAACCCGATCATGAAGAGCCTTGTGATTCAATAAATTAATGTTTAAATAATAATTTTCCTAAATAATTTCCCAATTTGGAAAAATTCTATTTAGAGAAATTTGACTACCATTCAGATACATATCATTAGATATTCTTAATATGGGCAGCAAAAACTAGTTTCTACTACCTGCAGGCATAATTCACTACATTAAAACACAGAGAAATATTTATACTTTTCCTTAGATTAGTTAAAAATTCATATGATATAAAAATGAGTTATTCTCCTTAAAGAGATGCTCCGAAAAGTTTTTATAACTTCTGATCCCAAAAGTCTAAAACCTAAGACTATGAATTTGAACACATTTCTTAATTAAAAAATGCTGTGAACAAGGGTTAATATTTACTGATTCTGTAATAGCTCTCTATTGTTTACAGGTTCATTGCAGCATTAAAACATAGAAAACAATGTAAAATGTGGAATTCAAAAGTTAATAAGGTTCGACATGACCTTTACTGATATCAATGAAGAAATAAATTTGTGATCACACTACTTTGCTGTGTTCATATTGCTGTAGGCAGATAGATAGTACAGAGCCCATGACAATGGAATTCCTAGGATAAAATAAAACTAACAGCTCCAAGGCTGCAAAAAGCTCATTTTACAGAAACAGGAACTAAGGCCTGATAAGGCTTCACCTGGAGCCAAGAGACCCAGGGAAGGCTGTCCCCCTTTCAAGAGAAGCTCCACATTAAATACAGACAAAAAAGATACACATGATCACCTCTAAATGTATGTATTGCAATCCACAGTGTGTAAAAGAAGGAAGAGAGAACGAGAGATAGAGAAAGAGAAAGAGATAATAAACCTGCCATAGAGGCAGGCTAGGCGGGGGAGGGAAGCGGGTACATTGGTGGTGGGAAATGGGCACTGGTGGAGGGGATGGGTGCTGGAACACTGTATGATCAAAACCCAAACATGAACATCTTTGTAATTGTCTATCTCATGGTGGTATAATAAAAATATTAAACTAAAAAAAATTAAAAAAAGAGAAGCTCCAGCAGTTACAAAGGACAGGAAAGGAATTTCAAAGAAGACCATCCACCACTCCCAACACTACCCTTCCTTGGCAATTGCCTTAGCAAGGGACTCTTACCCAGGTAGAAGCCCCTGGCAGTTTTGGTAAAGCCTATAAAAGCCTCCTTGAACAAAGGAAGGGTGTTAATATGCTGCCTGAACCCATGTGCTGTTTGAGCCCATGTTGCCGAGCACATGTGTCACCCACATTTCCCCTTTTGAGATGTGTACTCTCTCTCTCTCTCTCTCTCTCCTCTTTCTCTCTTTCACTTTCTCTCCTTCCCCTTCCTCAAAATCTCCAAATAAAATCTGTTTTAACTCATTGCTCGTCTCCTCCTGAAATTCTTTTTCAGAGAGACAAAGACAAGAACCTGCAAAGCCTGGGTGAGGTCTAGTCTGCCCAGAGGGTCCTGGGGCAGCAGAGGTGGATTGGAGAAAGTGACCCATCTGTCTCCTCCCCACCTCACATAAACCACCGTGGGGGCCCACCTACATCACATCAGACATCACATATGATCTCTTAACCTGTGCCTCCATTCTCACTTATTTCTAATAATTTTTTGTTTGTTTCTGAGAGTGGTCATGACTTATTCCTAACTCTGCACCAGGAATTACTCCTGGAGAGGTTTTGGGGGACATATGAGGTGCTGTGGCTTGAACCACAAGACTGCATGCAAGACAAGTGCCCTACCTGCTGTACTATTTCTCCAGTCCAACATCCAACAATTTTTTTAAAAAAATTTTTTGTTGTTGCTTTTTGGGCCACACCTGGTAATGCTCAGGGATTACTTCTGGCTCTACACTCAGGAATTACTCCTGTCGGTGCTTGGGAGACCATATGGGAAGCCAGGGATAGAACCCAGGTTGGCCATGTGCAAGGCAAATGTTCTACCAGCGGTACTATCACTCCGTCCCCCAATAATTTTTAAAGTTCTTTCTTGACTTTCTCCTTGACCCGCTAATTATACAAAGTATGTGGTCTCCAAATGTTTGAGAATGTTTTCCAGCTTAATTTCAGTTATTTTATACCTTTGGAGAACTGTGATAGGAAAAGGTACTTGACACAATTTCAATCATAAATTTATTGACACTTGTTTCATATCAAGCGTATAGTATATTCTGGGAAATGTTTCATGTGCACTGAAGAAGAATGTGTATTTGATTTACAGGGATTGGAAAGCCCTATCAATGTCTATAAGCTCTGCTCTCCTAAATTCTCATTTAAGGAACACTGATCTTTCGTCTGGTGGTTCAACCCAATTTTTTTTGGGGGGGGTAATCAAAATTTCCTACATCTATTGCGTTGCTACCAATATAACTCTTCCTGCCTTTTTTGTAGTTGCTGCATAGACTTTGATGACCCTTCATCTGGGGTTAAATCTTAAGCAAATACAAACTATTTGCTTGCATGTATTTCCAAATTTTCGTTTTGCACCGATGCTCATCATAATAGTTGAAGTGTGTGTCCTATAAGCAGCAAAAGCTTGAACATGTTTCATTTTCTGCTCTATGAAGTCACCCTATTCCTTTGCAGTGAGTTCAGGCCATTAATGTTTAGAGAAATCATTGCTATTTTTCTATTTATATTTTGGGGAGTTTTTTTCATCTGTTCCTTTGGCCTCTTATTCTCTCCATGTGTACTTTGATACCATCCTGTTGTGTAGTAATCAGTTTTCATTTACTTCTTTGCGTCTTTGGCTTCTAAATGTTTTTGTGTTGAGGTTACCATGTAATTTATTTCTAAATTTCTAAACTTATCTCCCATTTTAAATTTAAATAAATAAGTCAAGTTCATCCTAAGGACTTATTATTACTCTTATTCTTTCCCATATTTTATGTTTTTATGTGTCATATTATAGAGCTCCGATAGCAGATTCTACAGGTGTTCGGGTCTGACTTTGTCTGGGCCTGGTGCTGTTCCCTTCTTTACCGACGAGATGGCATGTCGGATTTCAGAAGGGAGAACGTTGGGAATGACATATCCATCCTGTGGAATTTGGTATGTGGGCAGGTGGATGTGGCTATCAAAGAGATTTGAGTAGAAGTTCTGGATAATCTTCTCCATTGCCTTTCTGGAAGATGTGATAGATCCATCAGGGCATCGGAGGGCAGTCATCTTGGTCTTATAGTTGGCGAAGGAGAGGCGGGCGGTGCGAATGCTTTTCCAGCTTCTGCTGCATCTTCCAGTATTTCTGCTCTTCTGTCTTCGAGGTCTTCTTTTATTGCTTCTCTGCACCATTTAGCAAGCTTGGACGTTAGCATTTGGTCACCTGAGGCTCGCGCCTTGCCACGTTGGCGAATGAGCTCAAGAGTTTCTGAAGACAAGCGTCCTTTTGTGTCTTTCTCTCTCTCTCTCAGCATTCTTCACACAATCATGGAGGTGCTGAACCAGTCGGTTGTATTCTTCATCGATGTTGTCAATGATGGTATCTTCCCATGTTGCTGCAATGGTGCCAAAGAGTTCCCAGTTGGTGGTCGTTCTGGGAGTTCTCTTCTTAAACTTTGCAGCCTTTTCTCCCCATTGCGGGAAGTAGAATTTTTGCACGAAGGAGATGGTGGTCCGATCCTGTTTGGAATTTGGGGACGACAGCTACATCGGTCAGGCAAAACCGTCGATTGAAGATGATGTGGTCAATTTCATTGTGGAACTGTCCGCCAGGAGATTCCCATGTGCAACGTTTCGCTTCAGCCTTCTGGAACTGTGAGTTCCCATGAATGGTCTTGGTGGACATGAAGAACTCCAGATAGTCTCTCACCCTGTTCGTTCCATTCTAGGCCATGGGTCCCGATGTGGAGTTCTTCAGCCGATCTTCTCGGTCTATTGGCATTAAAATCACCGACTATGATCTTGTAGAAGGTGTGATCTTTTTATAGAACTCCAATTCCATGTAGAATTTCTCAATTTCATCTTCTTTGTATGTGGATGTTGGTGCGTAGACAATGAAGATAGAAATCAATACACTAGCTCGGCTCTCCACACGCTACCTGTCCGAATGCAAGGTGCCCTCCCAATGGAAAACCAGCAGGGCAGTTCTACTGTTCAAGAAGGGAGACATTCACGACATTGGCAACTATCGCCCCCTTCTGCCTGTTGTCAGTCATCTACAAGCTGTTTACATGAGTCATCCTGAACAGGATTAGCAGAACACTAGATGAAGGGCAACCATGCGAGCAAGCAGGCTTCTGGAAAGGATTCAGCACAATCGACCATATCCACACAGTGAGATATGGTCAAACCAAGCTCATTGAGGTTTGTAGGGAGTACAAGATGCTGCTCTGTCTCACGTTCATTGATTTACAGAAAGCCTTTGATTCTGTGGAGACTGAAGTGGTCATCGAAGCCCTAGCCATACAGGGTGTTCAAACCCAATACATCAAGATCCTTCGTGAGCTGTATTACAGATTCACCATCGGGATCTCACCATTCTACAAAGAATTGATCATTAATGTGAAAAGAGGGGTTCGATAGGGTGATACCATTTCACCAAAACTCTTCAGTGCCACCCTCGAGAACATCATGCAACAATTAGAGTGGGAAGGAATGGGAGTGAAGATAGATGGTTGGCAACTACACCACCTCCGCTTCACTGATGACATCGTTCTAATAACACCAAACATTAGCCAAGCGGCACAAATGCTGGCTGACTTTGACTGAGAATGTGGAAAGATAGGTCTACAGCTGAATCTAAAAGAAAACCATGTTTATGAAGAATGAACTAATTCCAGAGTCCCCATTCACTCTCAATGGAACAAACATCTCTGAATGCAGCAGTTATGTGTACCTTGGTCGAGAAATCAACATGATGAACGACCTAAAACCTGAGCTGCGCAGGAGGAAAGAGAGCGGCATGGAATGCCTTCAAAGGCATCGAAGAAATAGCTAAAAGGACAAAGAACCTCCGGCTCCAGGGCACATCTCTCCCTGCATTAACATACGCCTCAGAGACCTGGGCCCTACGAAAGCAGGATGAGAATGCTATTCGGGTCTCCCAGAGAGGAATCGAAAGAGCTATGCTTGGAATATCACGCCTCACTCAAGTGAGAGAAGGAATCCGGAGTTCTGACCTCCGTCGCTGTTCCAGAATCAGGGATTCTGTCTTGTTTGCCAAGGCATCGAAAATCAGATGGGCTGGACATGTAATGTGATTTGGAGACAACCGCTGGACTAGAGCCATTACCGACTGGATCCCACGGGATGTCAAAAGATCACGTGGCCGCCCACCTACAAGATGGTCAGACTTCGTTGTCAAGACCCTGAAGGAAGCGGTTTGAGGCTCTTCATATTCCTGAATCAACCAGATGCCATTGGGCTACATTGGCACGTGATAGGGTCCAATGGAAATGTTACTGGCGCCTGCTCGAGCAAATCGATGAATAACGTGATTCAAGTGATCAAGTGATTATAGACCTCATTCCCATGACCTGATGGAATGGTTTGAGGATCTTCATGTTCCTGGAGCGAGCAGATGCCCTTGGGCTACACTAGCATGTGACAGGACATATGGAGATGTTACTGGTGCCTGCTTGAGCAAATCCATGAAAAATGGGGAGACAAGTGATACAAGTGAAGTGAAGTGATGTTCCATATTACTCCCCAGGATAATCATTTTATAGAATACCCTACAGTATTTCCTGTAGAGTCAGTTCAGTAGCCATAAATTCTTTTAACTGTTGTTTGTCTGAAATATATTTTATTACTCCTTCAAATTTGAGTGATAACTACTTTATAACGGATTCTTCCTTGGAGTCTCCTTCAGTCAACACTTTGGTTACTTTATGCCATTCCTTTGGTCTCCTTATGGGCTGTAGAGTTTCTGTGAAGAAATCTGCTGAATTTTAAGACTTGATTTTGTAAATGAGTCTTAACTATTTTTTTAAAGGATTCTATCTCCCTCTTTGACTCTGCGATTTAGTCCATCTGTCACTTAGCTAGTTAGTTTTGGGTCACCTGAATCAATGTTTAAGGGTCACTCCTAGTTTAGTACTTGAGCCACTCCAGGTTGTTCTAGGGGAATCAAATGCCAATGACCAAACCTGCTGCTTCTGCGTGGGAAGTGATGTAGATGGGCCCCCACAGGTAACTAATGTGAGACAGGAAGGAGAGAGACGATCGCTGTCCCCTAATCTGCTTCTGCTGCCTCTGGACCCACTGGACAGGCTAGGACTGATTAAGTCTGCAATGAATCCCTGCATGGCACAGACCTGAGCCCCACCAGCCCCATGAGGAGGTGGCTGCCAAGCCACTGTTAGGTCCTGTGCAGCCCCAACTATGTAAGGCCTGGGGCCTTGACAAACAAGTCATTGACCACGCATATCTATCCTGGTCATCTGGACAGTATAGATTCACTGTAGGCTGTGGGTAGGATGTCTTCAGGTTAATTAAGCACATGACTGGAACAGGACAGACCACTTCTCTTGTCCTTAAGTTTGCATGACCTTTTTTAGGATGAAATGTTTGAAATACGTTTTTTTTTAAGTTTATTGGCTATATGGATTTGCTCAGGCTGTGAAGCATGTAACGACCTTGAAAGGCCTATATAATCCCTGCTTGCTTTCTCCCCGGGGTCAAATGTCCTCACTAGGATCTGCGTGTCTCAGTGAAGTGATTGGCCTCAGCTAGCTGGAATAAACCCTGTATTATTGCATTATGAGTGTGGTTCTTTGCCATCTGAGTGGGGAAGCAGGCAAGCGGAGTGAGGGCTCCAACACTACACCTGACATCTGCTTGATCTAGGCACAGGAGTTGATCTTCACCACCAGAGATTTCTCGGGTAGTCACAAACTCAGGCGGGGGCAAGGATTTGCTTTTGCAGGAAAGGAAAGTCAGTCTTAGGCCTTACCCAGGGTTTTTCAGGGTTCTTATCTTCCTCATAGAAAAATAATCTTTCAGGAGATTAGCAGTGAAATAAAACAGATTTTATTTGGAGGGGTTTGGATGGCAAGGAGGGAGAAAGTAAAGAGAGGAATAACACACTCAAGAGACAACACGGGCTTCTCTGAGAGAGGAAAGAACCCTGAATGGCTTTTCAGACTGTTTTATCCTTTGGCCTGGAATGTTCTGGAGTCTTCTGTGGGCTGTGCCATTGAAGATTATTCAGATTAAGGCCTGGGCAGAGAAGGTTGATCCAGCTTCCTCAGGGTCTATTGATGAAAGTCTCATCAAGCCTTGGTTACTGATTCCAAAAGGGGTCTGGACTGCCAAAGTTCATTGCCATAGGATCAGCCCTGTCTATCTGCCTACATCAGGAAGCATGTGTTCCAGCTCCTTTAAGAATCTCCCTGGTCCTCTTAGTATATTAATTAGAATGTATCTTGGTTCACTGCTTAGGACTACAAACTTCCTCTATCTGGGTAAATAACTCATCAAATTGGGGAAATTATCAGTTATTTCTTCAGACAATGATTCTTCCCCTTTCTCTCTTCCTCTGGAACCCCGTAAATATTTCTCTTAGTGATGACCCATAAGTCCTTCAATTTATTTTGCTTGTTTTGGCAAATGGAATTCCTAGGACTGAAAAACAGCCCACCTTGCAGCAAAGACAGGAACCAGAGGCCTTTCTCTGGAGCCATGAGACCCTTAGAAGAATGAACCCCCTCTGAGAGCAGCCAAAGTAAACAAAAGGGCAGGAAAGGAATTTCAAAAGACCATCCACCACTCCAGACACCATCTTTGACAACCTTTCTTTGTGCAATACCTGACTTTCCCCTCCGCCTCCTGAAAAAAGTCCAGGCCAAGGCACGTGAAAATTCACATAAAAGCCAGCCTTACAGGCCATGTAGGGCTCTCTCCACTTTTAGAGAAGCACCCTTTCTCTCTTGAGTGCATTATTTGCTCTCTCTCTCTCTCTCCTCCCTCCCTCCTTCCCTCCCCCTCTTCCCTCTCTCCCTCTCTCTCTTTTTCTCTCTCTTCCTCCCTCTATCGTCCCCATCCCAAAAACCTCCATAGTGAATCTGTTTTACTTCATCATTCATCTACTCCTGAAATTCCTTTCTGCAAGGAAGACAAAGAAGCTGACAAACCTTGATTAAGGACTAGGACTGATTTTCCTTTCCTGCAAAAACATAATTCCTTGTTCCTGCCTGAGTCTGTGGCTCCCCGAGAAATCCCTGGTGGTGAGGATCAACTCTCCCCCTTGTCTAGAAGACCAAGAAGACATCAGGTGTGGCTTGACAGTCACCTTTTTGGGGCTGGTGGGGCTCTGGTCAATGCCATGTAGGGGCTTATCACAAACTCCATCTGTCCTAGCTTTCCCAGCTGGCCCCAGGTGACAGAGGCAAACAGGAGTCTCTCTCCTTCCCGCCTCACATAAGCCACCCATGGGGGGCCCACCTACATCTGGATCACTCTTGGTAGGGCTCAGGAGACCATATGGGGTGTTGAAGGTGTCTGGGTTGGCCATGTGCAAGGCAAGTGCCCTGTCCACTGTACTATTTCTCTGGCTCCCTTAAATATCTTGTGTATTATTATTATTATTATTATTATTATTATTATTATTATTATTATTATTATTATTTTGCTTTTTGGGTCACACCCGGAAATGCTCAAGGGTTTCTCCTGGCTCTGCACTCAGGAATTACTCCTGGCAGTGCTTGGGGGGACCATATGGGATGCCGAGAATCAAATCCGGGCTGGCATAGGCCTGCCGCATGCAAGACAAATGTTCTACCCGCTGGGCTATCGCTCCGGCCCTTGTTTGTGTTTTTAAAGTTCAACTATTTTACTCCAATTCAGTGATTTCTCTTTGGATTTTTCTCATGCTTTCTTGTTTTTACTGAAGTTCTTCCACTGACTTTCACATTTCATTGAACATCATTATGCGTGCAAGGCAAACACCCTACCCGCTGGGCTATCGCTCTGGCACCTCTTGTGTATTTTTAATTTCTCTATTTCTTTTTCAGTTTTTTCTTTAAGGGTCACTCTACATTGCCCTTGACCTCACTGACTTGATCTTTGACTTCTATCATTCTATTGAGCTTCTTGATTGTGTTTTTATTTTTTTTATTTTTAATTTTTTTTTTTTTTTTTTTTTTTTTTTGCTTTTTGGGTCACATCCGCGATGCTCAGGGGTTATTTGTGGCTCTGCACTCAGGAATTACTCCTGGCGGTGCTCAGGGGACCATATGGGATTCTGGGGATCAAACCCGGGCGGCATAGGCCTGCCGCTTGCAAGACAAATGTTCTACCCGCTGGGCTATCGCTCCGGCCCTTGTTTGTGTTTTTAAAGTTCAACTATTTTACTCTAATTCAGTGATTTCTCTTTGGATTTTTCTCATGCTTTCTTGTTTTTACTGAAGTTCTTCCACTGACTTTCACATTTCATTGAACATCATTATGATCATTCCTTTTAATCTCTCCTTAAGGAATTTAGAAAAAATTTGCTAAGCTTGGCTCTCTTTTCAGGCTTTTGATTTTAACCATTAATGCAGACTAATCTCTTGGGATCTTCATTAAGTCTGGTGCTATCGGAGCTAGGGTGAATGTGTGAGTTTGAGTTAGTTTGAGCAGCAATCACAGAGTCAGGAATTGATTTAGGACCTTTCAGTTTTTGTAGACGTGAATGACCACTGGGTCTCTGTGATCATGAATGTATATTATAGCTATAGCACTGAAGTCTTTGGGACTGATGGTGCAATTTCTTGTATCACATAGTAGCTGTTGTGTAAAAGCTTAGCAAACCTGGGCAATGAATGGGGATAGTGGTTGCAAATACCCAACAACTGCAGCAATGAGTTGGCCTTTTTAGCTCAGGAAAATTGTGTTGACCAGCATTTAGCAACCACTTTGTCCATGTTCAGGGGCTTGGCTAGTCTGTGCTACAAATTAGTCAAGGCATATGGCGCAGTTTGGGTGGGTGAGTACTGCTGCCTGATATTCAAAGTCACAGGTGTCCTGATGTACCTGGGCACAATTCTTGAGTAGGCTTAAACAATGGCAGGAGGCACAATCACACTGCCAGTGACAGATCTGTGCCACATTCTGACAGGTCTATGTGGCCCCTATGGCACTAGATCTTGAATACCAATTTCATTTGTCTTTGAGGAGCATTTCTGAACTTTTAAATGGAAAGGGTTTGAGTTGCAGTTAGGGACTTAAGATCACTAGGGCCTGGTAACTCCTTGGATACACTTAAGTGATCACACTGGTGCAGGTGGAGAGATGACAGAACATAATCTCAAGAGCTTAATGGTCAGAGAGCAAACAAGAGGCCCTGTAATAGCTAGATATGCTTTTTCTCTATCAATCAACTGTTTGCTGTAAGAAATTGTGGATAGAATAAAGTCACTCAGCAGCCATTTACTATTAACCTAGGTGACAGAGGTCACCTGCAATCAGTTGCCAAAGCCTATAAAAACAGTACCTATGGGTGGCTCTGAGCACTGTATTGAACAGATAGTTTTATGCTACCTCTTCAAAAAGAGTTAATACAGAATAAAAATAGTTGTTATCATACCCTTCTCCCCATCTCTCAGGGCAGTTTTTGGCAACTCTGAAGCCTCTTGAGACTGACACTTAGTCCTCAGATCTTGTTTCACAGATTCTGGATGTTTCCCTCCTTCCATGATGAGTCTTGTTGCTCTGTAAGAAAGCTCTCTCCTAGATGCCACTCTCTAACTGAGGGTGTCCCATATTCCAAAGAACAGGACCTTATGGAATATTCTCTTATTATCCAAGTTTCTGGTACAAAATTTCCTGTTTATGGGAGAATGTGGACTAAAGGAATGCTTTTTTCAGCTATCTTGGCCTGTTCAAAATATTTATTTATTTATTTATTTATTCATTGCTTTTGGGAGGGGGCGGTCACACTGGCAATGCTCAGGGGTTACTTCTGGCTCTGCACTCAGGATTTACTCCTAATGGTGCTGAGGGGACCATATGCAAGACAGGTTCTGCCACATGCAAGACAAATGCCCTACCGCTGTGCTATCGCTTTGCCCCCTGTTCAAATATTTAAAGGAAAATATGAATGTGCAATGAAAGGAAATGGAAGATATAGACAAAGAAATATGTGGAAATAGTAATGATTAAATACATAATTTTTTTCATTTTGAAACTGTTTGATTTTATTTATTTATTTTTAATTTTTTATTATACCACTGTGAGATATACCATCACAAAGATGTTTATGTTTGGGTTTCAGTCATACAGTGTTCCAGCCCCCATCCTGAAATACATAAATTTAAAAGCTTGGAATGAACTAATGTCACGGAGATAGTTCAAAGGACTAGAGACCTTGGGACAGTGGCAGAAGGATCTTAGAACACTGATGATGAGATTGGTGTAACATCTTACAAGAATAAGGCAATGATTTCATAACATAATTATAAACTTTGATACCTCAATACAAATTACAAAGAAACATATAATTAAGTAAAAGGGAAAATTAATAAAAGGGAGAAAAACACAAATACGCTCACAAAGAATACAGTGTAAATATATACAAAGAAATGTCTGTGGGCTATAATTCAAGAAACAAAGATTGTCCAGAACCCAAAAAAGAGAGGATGAAACAAGCAATGACTCCCTTATAAGTTTTATGGTTATTTACCTTTTATGAAGTTTTCTCCAGTCAAGTAGCTTTACATCAGTTTATAGAAAAACAACTGTTCTAAATCCTTTCCAACTCTGTTTATAGAGAAAAGCGTACCCCCAAAAATGAGGGCAATTATTTAAAATGTATCAAAAGTGTTATTTAAAGTCCAAATTATTCTATAGTAGTGCAAGGTGTTGCAGATGTGGCTGCATCAGCAGGTGGCAGACAGGAGACAGGCTTACCTACACCCCCCAGGGCTCAGCCCCGTGGGCCCTGGATGGTTGATGGTCTGACATAGAAAAAGACTGGGCCCCTGGGATGAACCCAGAGCCTTGGCAGAGCCTGGCAAGCCACACATGGTGTATTCGATATGCTAAAACAGAAACAATAATGGACGTCATTCCAAATGAATGAAGACATTACAGGCACCCACTCAAGCAAATCAATGAACAACAGGAAGACAAGTGACTATATATTCTTTGTATTAATTAGTTCATTATTTGCTCTGAAAATAATTACATGTAAAGAAAGGAGTCAACATGATGAATGACCTAAACCCTAGCTGCGCAGGAGGAAGAGAGCGGAATGAATTGCCTTCAAAAGCATTGAAGAAATAGCGAAAAAGACAAAGAACCTTTGGCTCCAGGCACATCTCTTTGACTCCACTGTTCTCGCTGCATTAACATATGCCTCAGAGACCTGGGCCCTACGAAAGCAGAATGAGAATGCTATTCGGGTCTCCCAAAGGGGAATCGAAAGAGCTATGCTTGGAATATCACGCCTCACTCAGGTGTAAAAAGGAATCGGAGTTCTGACCTCCATCGCTGTTCCAGAGTCAGGGGCGCTGTCTCATTTGCCAAGGCATCAAAAATCAGGTGTACTGGACATGTAATGCGATTTGGAGACAACCGCTGGACTAGAGCCATTACCGATTGAATCCCACGGGATGTCAAAAGATCACATGGCCGCCCACCTACAAGATGGTCAGACTTCTTCGTCAAGACCATGAATGAAAGGTTTGAGGCTCTTCGTATTCCTGAAACAACCAGATGCCATTGGGCTACACTGGCACGTGATAGGGTCAAATGGAAATGTTACTGGTGCCTGCTCAAGGAAATCAATGAACAACGGGATGTCTAGTGATCTAGTGATCTAGTGAAAGAAAGGAGAAGATAAGAAAATCCATAGTTCCTTTTTCTTTTTGTCTATTCTTAATCATCAGTAAATTGAAATCTATGTTTTGAGAATTCCATTGCTTGCTCTCTAGTTTCAAAGCAAGGTACTGTAAAAGCAAAGAGTATGACTTCAGAGGGCTGTCAGCACACCTGTAGGCAGTGATCATTTACTTTGTTCTGCCTTGAGTCCCACTAAGCTGCAACATACTGTAAGTCCATTGAATTGTTTTGTTCACAAGGCATCAAAAAGCCTGGGTATATTCCTTGCTGGAAAGGAATAGCTTGTGCATGTACCTAGTTGCTATTGCCTATTAACTTCACTTACAAAATACAAGTTCAATGACAAAATTACTGAGGATTTCAAGATGCCAACAAAGCATTAAAGCATTGAACCATGCGTGGGATGTTTCACAGGAGAAAGTGACTCACATCCCTTCTTTTTTCCACTCACAGAGAATGAGAACAAGATAAAACGCTGAGATTTCTTTGGAACTTAAGAAAGGATGCATTAATGGAAGCAGCAATTGGGTTTTGCATCAACAAACAAGCAAGCACTCAAGTAATTGGTAAGGTTGAGAGCTTTCAATGAGGTACAAAATACATTCATACTCATCTTTTCCTTTAACTTACCACCATAAATATCATGTTATATACTTAGCAATTATTTTGTCTCCCTTTTTCACTGGAGCTAAGTCACTGAAGGGACAAGACCTAGCTCTGTTGTGTTCAATGTTTTACTTCACTTTGTGGCACATTGTTAGGCCCTCGGTAAGCTCTTTCAGTAAAATTACTGTCCAGACAGTAATTGGTTATTGTAGTTACAACCTTCAATCCCAAGTCGTATTTCGCTAAAACAAAACAGGAAAAAACAAAGACAAAGTAATTGGAGGGACATAGAAGTAGCTGGAAGAAATGAACATGTGCTTTGCATGCTGGAGGCCTGGGTTTGAATTCCAGCACCAAATGCTCCCACAAGATCTACCAGTAACAACCACGAGCCAGGAAGCTGAGCACTGCTGAACATGAGACCAAAATAAATCATCTTTAAAAAAATAAAGATTAAAGAGAGAAAAATGCATTCACTGCATCTTATTCAACATCAATATGTTTTCTTACATCTCAGTGAGTAGTAGACACCTAAGTGCATACAGTTGGAAAATGTATTGATTCAGGAGGATAACAAAATTTACAGTCAAATTTTGAACTGGTATTAATAGAAAAAGAGCATTTTGCCACTCTCTGCATCAGAGATTTATCAGCATAACCTCTCCTTTGATCTTATTTTACAGTTAAACTTATCTTTTTCAGTGGCTACAAATCACAAATGACTATGAAAATATACATAAATGTTGAAAATTTAAAAATATACCATTATGATCCCATTTAGATTACTATAAAATTGTTTCATAACTTTTATATCATTTTTTAAAGAAAAAAATTCTTCCACATTAAATGAGAAATGTATTTTAGTTGGAGTCAAATTGCACAGACAAAAATGATTTGTTCTTAAAGACCCATATCAGTCTTAACCATATTAACATATTATTTCTGTTATTGGAAAATGTGATACAACTGGTCAAATTTTCTAATTAACAGAAATATGACAGATACTGCTTTGAGAGTTTATAACTGAGTACATGATGTATGTATGTGGTGCTGGGATCGACCAGGAATGGCTGCATGTGAGTACCCTGCCTGCTGTACCCTAGCCCTGAGTTCTGAGCTTTTTTTTTTTTTTGTTTTTTGGGTCACACCCGGCAATGCTCAGGGGTTTTGCCTGGCTCTACACTCAGGAATTACTCCTGGCAGTGCTCGGGGGGACCATATGGGATGCTGGGGATCGAACCCGGGCTGGCACAGTCCGGCCACATGTAAGGCAAACACCCTACCCGCTGGACTATCGCTCTGGTGAGAGACAGACATGGGACAGAGCTGCTACTGGCTCTCCCTGTGCCCAGCCGCTCATGAGGCTCCTGGGAGGGATGGCAGGTTCTAGCCCTGGCCCACCACCCCAGCAGAGCCTCACAACAAGCCAGACAACCCCCTACTCCATGAGGGCCTCCATTTTCCACATCCGGACTTCCCCCTCATCAGAACTCCACCCAGCAGACCAGCCTATCACACGCCCGACTCGCATGGCCGCGCGGTTCATCAATAAATGCTGGATTTAGAGATGACTACAAGTGTATGCTACCCTCACGGCAGAGCCTGGCAAGCTACCCGTGTCGTATTTGATATGCCAGATACCAATAACAATTATAGACCTCATTCCCATGACCTGATGGAATGGTTGAGGCTCTTTATGTTCCTGGAGCAAGCAGGTGCCCTTGGGCTCTACTAGCATGAGACAGGTCATATGGAGATGTTACTGGTGCCCGCTCGAGCAAATCGATGATGAATGGGAAGACAGTGATACAGTGATACATGATGTATTCTTCCAAAGCATACTGCTTCATTAGGTTGAGATAAAAGTCTTTAAAATAAAAGTAATAAAAAATAATTTTTTTTTAAAAAGCAGGTACTAGGAAGTTAGTACAGCAGGTAGGCCGCATACCTTGTTTGCCACCAACCCAATTTGATCCCTGGAATTTCATATGGTCCCTTAAGCACCTATAGGAGTAATCCCTGAGCATCACCAGGGGTAGCTCTAAAAACAATAATAATAATAATAATGACACTTTAAAATAAAACACTTCTGGGTGCTTTAATTTAAGATTTCAAAAGTAATCCTAAGGAAAATTTACTTTTTTTAAAAATTTTTATTATACCACCGTGAGACATACAATTACAAAGGTGTTCATAATTGGTTCTTGGTAATACCGTATTCCAGCACCCATCCCTCCACCAGTGCCCCATTTCCACCACCAATGTACCCCACCCCTCCCGCCCACCCTCAGGCTGCCTCAATAGCAGGTACCCCAGTTTCCTCTCTTTCTCACTCTGTCTCTCTCTCTCTGTCTCTGCATCTCTCTCCCTCTTATTTTATACATTGTGGCTAGCCCTGCAGATATTTAGAGTTTATCACTTAAGTCTCTTTGTGAATATTCAATGGTGAGTTTTAATCTGCCATTACCATTTCCCACACTTAGTAAAACACTGGTATCTATTTATATCCTATTAATGAATGCAGTCATTCTCTATCTATTCTTTTCTCCTAAGGAAAATTTAGATTACTAGGAACTAGGAAAATTCAGTTATGGCCTAGAGATACCTTAAAGAAAAGAAGCACAGGCCTTGCATGGACTAAAACTCAAGTTCAGTTGCCTGGATTATATAATCAATGGAGGTGGCCTTGGTGGTCCTTGTACACTGCCAGACCTGTCTCCAATACCACTGGATCTGAGCAACATTGCATCACACTACCTGTGACTGAACTTTAGACCATCACAGCCACACTGACCATTGCTGAGAGTGACCCCAGAGTGCTAACCACATTTGAGAAGGCCTAAAACCATAAGTGATAACAGGTTTACATTTTATGACTCAAAAGAAATCATGGCCTTATTAAAGGTAACATCCTTATCCCTACATTTTTTAAAGTTAGTAGAAACAGGCATTATTATGAGAATGCCAATTCAAGACCATCATAGTAATGTCCACTTCTAATGGATACTTACTAGTTTACTTTTGTCAATTTCAAGAAATAAAGATTATTATAAATAGACTCTTAAACTGAATGCATCAGGCTTCAAAATTGATTACCTAAGTAGGTGGCAGCTTGCTCTTCAATCCCGTGTTCTTCCTTGAGCGTGAATCTTGCTCAGATGTCTCTATGTCTTTCTCTTTTCTCTTGAATACATTTTCACGTCTTTCTAAGCAAGTTTTACTCAATAAAAACTACCTTGTTTCAGCTAGAAAAAAAATAAAATGCAGCAATTTTTCTATTTATTATGTGCTATGCTCTGGCTTATTAAGGTTAAAGTAGATAAACATTGGTGAGTCTAAAAGAATAAATGCACCCTATTTATTTTGGTCACCAATTTGTTCGTGAATGATTTTACATAATTAATTCTCCAAGTGTTATAGCTAACAATCTAAGCGTTTAAAACTTCCAATGTTTTAGTTTTCAAGAAGTTTATTAGCCAATACATCATTATTAAATTGACCATTTCTGTCCTCATAGGCTAAAAACATTGACAGATTGTAAGACTGCACTTCTTCAAATCAAGATATGTCTTTTTTAAAAAAATCTTATTATCTCTGCTACTCCAGCAGTAAACATAGCAAACTAACTGTAAAAATCAATGCTGAGGGCCAGAGCGATAGCACAACGGGCAGGGCGTTTGCCTTGCACGCAGCCGACCCAGGTTAAATCCTTGGCATCCCATATGGTCCCCGAGCACCGCCACGAGTAATTCCTGAGTGAAAAGCCAGGAATAACCCCTGAGCATTGCAGGGTGTGACCCAAAAAAGAAAAAAAAATCAATGTTGAATGTATTAATGAAAGAATGTTGGTGATGACACATGTTAAACTAGCAAGTCTTCTACTGAACAAGCCATTCTGGAATATATTTAAGTTAATAACAAATCACACAATGGCTTTGCTTAAGGAAATATTCTTGTATTGGAAAAACTTTAAATCTACCTGGGGAAATGGTATTCCCCTTTTAGTTCTCAAACCTGCACTAGATTGTAAAATCATAGATAAACAAATCAACAGCTAATAGGTCTAACAGTTTCAATACTTTCCAATATTCTTTTTAAACTTGCCCCTCGAGGTGCTGCAGGTGTGGCTGCGGTGCCCAGCTGTTTCGGCAGGTGGCAGACAGGAGACAGGCTTGTCTACACCCACAGGGCTCTGCCCTGTGGGCCCTGGATAGTTGATGGCCTGACATAGAAAAAGACTGGGCCCACTCGGATGAACCCAGAGTCACAGCAGAGCCTGGTAAGCTACCCATGGTGTATTTGATATGCCAAAAACAGTTACAATAATGAACCTCATTCCCAGCGAATGAAGATGTTACTGGTGTCCACTCAAGTAAATTGATGAACAACAGGAAGATAAGCGACAAGTGACAAGTATAATATTTAATAATCTTTTCTGGTCATGAATTTACCGTATTTTACCCTCATCCACCTTATCATCCAACTTATCTCTTACCTCTAACCTCCTCTCTTCAAGTAACCTTACTTAATTATCAATATCTGGGGCTGGAGCGATAGCCCAGCATGTAGGGCGTTTGCCTTGGATGCAGCCGGCCTGTGCCAGCCAGGGTTCGATCCCCAGCATCCCATATGGTCCCCCAAGCACCGCCAGGGTAATTCCTGAGTGCAGAGCCAGGAGGAACCCCTGAGCATCGCTGGGTGTGACCTAAAAAAAGCAAAAAAAAAATTATCAATATCCACTGATAAATAAAATGATAATAATTACATTTTTTAGTTTTGTCTTTTCATCAATTTTATATCCTTACCTTGCCAGCATATATGAAATTATCACTGCTTGCACTGACCTCTGCCTTATGACTTATGTACTTTTATGAGTTCCCTGCAGTCCTTCCATTTATAGAAAATGGAAAAATGGCATATGCTATGGTTGAATAGTACTTCATTTTATAATTCCATTTACTGACATTATTTTACTATGCATCTAAGGGTCAGACCTGTTATTGCTCAATCTCGGGTGCTGAATGCCACTTGTCCCTCTAAGAAGTTGGGGGACACCGACCATTAATGATCCTTCCAAAAAAAGAGCTGCTACTTGCTCTCCCTGTGCCCAGCCGCTCATGAGGCACCCGAGATGCATGGCGGGTTTTAGCCCTGGCCTGCCGCCCGGCAGAGCTGCACAACAAGCCAGACAACCCCCGTACTCCATGGGCCCACCATTTTCCACATTTTGACTTCCCTCTCATCACAACTCCACCCAGCAGACCAGACTATCACAGCCCGGATCATCGACACCCACCCTGCAGCAGTTTTATTTTCAAGATGGCCCAGGTATGCTGAACCAGAGACTCTCAGACATGGGGCAGAGCTGCTACTTGCTCTCTCTGTGCCCAGCCACTCATGAGGCACCCGGGAGGCATGGTGGGTTCTAGCCCTGGCCTACCACCCTGGCAGAGCCTCACAACAAGCCGACAACCCCCTACTCCATGGGGCCCTTCATTTTCCACATCCAGACTTCCCTCTCACAACTCCACCCAGCAGACCAGACTATCACGGCCCGCATCATCGACACTCACCCTGAAGCAGTTTTTTTTTCAAGCTGGCCAAGGTATGCTGAACCAGAGACTCTCAGACATGGGGCAGAGCTGCTACTTGCTCTCCCTGTGCCCAGCCACTCATGAGGCACCCGGGATACATGGCAGGTTCTAGCCCTGGCCTGCCACCCTGGCAGAGCCTCACAACAAGCCAGACGACCCCCCATACTCCATCGGGCCCACCATTTTCCACATTCAGCCTTCCCTCTCGTCACAACTCCACCCAGCAGACCAGACTATCACAGCCCAGATCATCGACACCCACCCTGCAGCAGTTTTTTTTTTCAATCCAGCCCAGGTATGCTGAACCAGAGACTCTCAGACATGGGGCAGAGCTGCTACTTGCTCTCCCTGTGCCCAGCCGCTCATGAGGCGCCCAGGGGGCATGGCGGGTTCTAGCCCTGGCCTGCCACCCGGCAGAGCCTCACAACAAGCCAGACAACCCCCCATACACATGGGGCCCGCCATTTTCCACATCTGGACTTCCCTCTCGTCACAACTTCACCCAGCAGACCAGACTATCACAGCCTGGCTCGCGCAGTGGCTTGAGCGGTTCATCAATAAATGCTTTATTTAGAGGTGACTACAAGAGTATGCCACCCTCACGGTAAGCCTGGCAAGCTGCTCATGTAGTATTTGATATGCCAAATACCAGTAACATTTATATTAGGTCATTCCCATGACCTAATATAATGGTTTGAGGCTCTTTATGTTCCTGGAACTAGCGGATGCCTTTGTGTTCTACTAGCATGAGACAGGACATATGGAGATATTACTGAGCCCACTCTAGCAAATAGATGATTAACGGGAAGATAGTGATAGTGATAGTGATTTTACTATGCAAACTTATATGTATATATTATTTATCCAACTGTGATTGCAGGTTGAGGTTTAGAGAGCCAAATCTCAGCCCCTAAACAGGTAGCCAAACAGGGGCGTAGAAAGGGCTAGTTAGGTGTGGGATATTACTATTGAAACAAGGGCGAGCACCTAGGGTGATACCTAGGGCGAGCACCCAGAGACAGAGAGAGGAGACGGAGGGAGGCTGGCTCTGGTCCATCTTTTTGCCAGCCCGGTAGAAGTTGCCTCTCCTCCATTTCTCTCAGAACAAGGACTCCTGGGGCCCATCACTCTCTGACCATGGGACCTCCAGGTCAGGCTGCATGAGCTTGCTCAGGGCTTAGTACAGGCGGGCACCTCAGGGCCAGACAAGCAGAATATAGGCTGGGCTCTGACCCCAGGTAACTTGGTACAGGCTGGGCTTGGACACCCAGGAAGGGATAAGGTCCAGATCAAAGGATCTGGCCCACATGGGCAGCCCTGACCATCTCTGGGGATGCATATTAGAGACAGCAGCGCAGGGACTGGACCAGTGACATCATTCACGGGAGACAAGTAGACTGTGTGGGACAGGGCAGAGGAATTGTACCTGAACTGGGCAGCGTTAGGAACAGGACAAGGACATAATTCATGGGTAATAGAGAGGACTATACATCTGGGGAGGGACCTGAAACTATCTGTACAATAAACTTACTTTCTTCTGAGTTTTGCATGCAAATTATTCATACAATTCTCAAGAATCCACAAGCACAGGAAAATCCACTTTTGCATTAACACAATCATAAACTGATGAGCAATCCAGTTGTTACCATCTTAACTATTACACATAAAGTCACAATAAATGTGCGTGCTTATAACTTTTTGTGTTAATATTTTGTGTTCTTTAAATAGATATCTAAAAGTGGGGATTGTTAGATTATGCAATAGTTCTGTCTTAGCTTTTTAAGTTATTCCTATGATGTCTCCAAATTTTTTTGTTCCAATTTATTTATACCAGTCCATGGGTTTTTTTTTCCTCTACATTTTAGTCAGCATTTGTGGTTATTATTGATTTTTATCTAAGTCATTCTTTTTTTTTTTTTGCTTTTTGGGTCACACCCGGCAATGCTCAGGGGTTACTCCTGGCTCTGCACTCAGGAATTACTCCTGGCAGTGCTCGGCAGACTATATGGGATGCCAGGGATCGAACCTGGGCTGGCATGGGCAGGCTGCGTGCAAGGCAAACACCCTACCCGCTGGGTTATCGCTCCGGCCCCTATCTAAGTCATTCTTATCAGAGCCATGGCAGAGCCTGGCAAGTTACCCATGGTGTATTCATTATGCCCAAAACAGTAATAATGGACTTCATTCTCAATGAATGGAGAAGCTATTGGCACCCTCTCGAACAATTTGATGAACAACGGGAAGACAAGTGACAAGTGACAAGTCATTCTTAAGGTATGGAGTGTTATCTCCTTAGTTTTTATTTACATTTTCCTAATAATGAGTGGTGATGAGTTTCTTGTAAGTGCTATGTTGATACAGCTTCTTTGGAGAAGTGTCTATTTAAATCTGCCAATTTTTATTTAATTGTATTTCTGGGATTGTTTAGCTTTAGAAGTTCCTTATCTTTTTTATTTTTTAAGTCACTGTCACATAATCATAAATTAAATATCAACAGATTTATATGTTTATTTATGAATTCTCAATTTTATTTTATTAATACCTGTGCATGTATATATATGTATACTTACATCACTTGTATCACTTGTATCACTTGTCTTCCCGTTGTTCATCGATTTGTTCGAGTAGGCACCAGTAACATCTCCATACATCCAGTCACATGTTAGTGTAGCCCAAGGGCATCTGCTCGTTCTAGGAACATAAAGAGTCTCAAACCATTCCATCAGGTCATGGGAATGAGGTCAATAATTTTTACTGGTATTTGGCATATAAAATACGACACGGGTAGCTTGTCAGGCTCTGCCGTGCATGTGGGATACTCTTGTAGTTGCCTCTAATCTCGTGCATTTATTGAAATCAATAATTTTATTATTTATTTGCAACTGTGCAAGCAAGGCTTGTGATCAGCTCTTCTGCTGGGTGGAGCTCTTGACGAATGGGGAGTCCGGATGTGTAAAATGGTGGCTCTCATGGTGTGGAGGTTCCTCTGGCTTCTTGTGAGGCTCTGCTGGGGTGACAGGCCAAGGCTAGAACCTGTCTTCCCTCCCAGGCACCTTGTGATCAGCTGGGCACAAGGAGAGTTGGTGTCAGCTCTGCTCTGTTATGTGTGTCTCTGGATACATTATATATATGTATACCTATATATATTTGATATGCCAATTACCAGTAACAATTATAGACCTCATTCCCATGACCTGATGGAATGATTTGAGGCTCATTATGTTCCTGGAGCGAGCAGATGCCCTTGGGCTACACTAGCATGTGACAGGATGTATGGAGATGTTACTGGTACCCGCTTGAGCAAATCTATGAACAACGGGAAGACAAGTGATACAAGTGATATATTATGTATATATTTTATATATGCTTGTGTGTGTGTGCGTGTGTGTGTGTGTGTGTGCTTGAGCCATAACCAGCTACTCAGCACACATTGCTTGAGAATTGTTCAAACAATATTTGAGCACAGGCCTTTGGATAGGTAAAAAGTGCAGTAGCACCTTTATCTATCTCCTGGTCCCCCAATGTGTCGATTTTTATCCCAAAACTATACAATTTTAATTAATTTACTTTTAGTGTAGTTTGAAATCAGGCAACATTATGCATCCACTTTGTTTTTCTTTGCCTTTTCTTCTTCAGTGTTGTGATAATTTGAGATCTTTTATGATTTTATGTGAACTTTAGCATTTATTTCCTTAAAATTTACTTGAATTTTAGGAGAAATTGTATTAAATCTGTATATTACACTTGGTGTAATGGATTTTTTTGACAAGATTAATTTCTTCAATCCAAGGCCAGGGAGCATCTTTCCATCTTTTAATATCCTCTATGACTTTTAATAGCTCCTAGTTGTTTTGGAAATCAAGAATTTTGATGTAATTGAAATGGGATGCAATCCTTAATTTATTCTTCTCTTACAAATTGCATTGGGAATGCAACATATTTTTACATATTGATTTTGCCTCTAATTATTTTACAGTTCTCATTAATTGCTTCTAACAGCTTTTTTAATGGAGACTTTAGAGCTTTTCTTATATTATCAATTCATTTGCAAATAGTAGCTTGACTAATTTTCTAATTTGAATTCACTTTATGTATTATGTTTCTAATTAGTCTGGCTAAGACATCTCCTACCAAATTAAAGTGATGACAGATGAAAGCCTTGTCTTATTTCTGATTTTTAGAAATAATGCAGTTTTGCTCCTTTGTTCATTGCAGCACACTACTCACAATACCCAAGAAACAACCCAATTTCCCAACAATAGATAGACTGAATAATTGTGGAATGCTACTAGTTATAAGAAAAGACGAAATTATGCAAATTGCTGCCATATGGCTAAAGTAAAGGGTTTGCTGAATGAAGTCATCAGGAGGAGACGGACAGATATAAATGTTCTCTCTCAGACTTGCACTATACAGAAACAGTAAGGGAATAACAAATGACCAAAGATAGCTGAACTGGAGACTTAGTCTACAGAATAGAGTTTACCTGGGGATAAGGCAATAAAGGCTAGGAGATGTTCTTGGAAGTAAGCACTCCAGGGATGGGAGTGGTGTGAAATGGTGTAGGCATGAAACTATCATTGGCAGTTTTGTAAATCAAGGAACATCAATAAAAATGGGGGATACCCAGGCAGAGACCTGGGTGTAGACAAGGCTATCTCCCTGTCTGCCACCTGCCAATGCAGCCGGGCACTGCAACCACACCTGTAACACCTCAATGGGCAGGTGGCAGGTCATACACTAGGCACACAAAAAGTGTTAAATGCTACCATCTTGGGGCCGGAGTGATAGCACAACGGGTAGGGTGTTTGCCTTGCACATGGCTGACCCAGGTTCGATCCCTGGCATCCCATATGGTCCCCAGGCACCACCAGGAGTAACTCCTGAGTGCAAAGCCAGAAGTGACCCCTGAGTACTACTGGGTGTGACCTCCAAAAAGAAAAAAAAAGTGGAAATAAATAAATAAATAAATGCTACCTACTCTCATTTCTTTGACCACAGCAGACAGTGTACATATCTTGTGGTGGGGGAGGGGTTTGCACATACTTGGCCATGCTCAGGAGTGACCCTCCTCTGTGAACCTGGGTCACAGCCTTTGTGGTCACATGCAAGGCAAGTGCATAACCTCCTGTATGTTCTCTCCAGCTGTTTTATTTGCTTTAGCAATGCTATAATCAATCCAGAGCCTTAGATGGGCAAGGCAATCACTACACCATAACCCCGTACCACCTATTAGTTTTTCTAGGGTTAGGCCTCTGACTCCAACATGAGATTTGGTATTCAAAGGAAAATATCCAAGTAAGGTAGTATTTAGAATATAAAGGATAGGGAAGGAGATAGTACAGAGGGTAAAACACTTGCTTTGAGACCTTTTGTGGGTATGAAATGAAATCCCAAAATATACTGTGATAAAATCCTAAAATATACTAGCAAGATACTGTAGTGTCTGTTATTTCATATACCAACATTCCAGCAGCTGTTTAGATGATTGGAAATCCAGAAACCAGAGTAGAAACCAAGCGGAGGGTATAGAAATTACTATTGAGAGTATCATAAATTCAAGCTTCCCAAAGCTAGAAATATCTGAGTTAGAGGTTAGCGGGAGTACTCTGAGATCTGAAACTTTCCTCTCCTCTAGGTTCTATCAAACTAGGCTTACTCGTTGGGAAAACTTCCCCTAATCAATATAAAATCCCAAAGTAAGGACAATCTCCTGGCAAAATATATTTAGTTTAGGTTAGACAACAAGGACTGTAAACGTGCAACAAAGCAGGAAATGTCCTCCTGAAGGCAGAACAGGAGACTACCATAAGGCCATTGTTACACAGAAAAGGCACTTTAATGTATAACATGTATAACTTGCTCTCTCCCATCTTCTCTACCTCCCACCTGCCACCAGTGGTAGACACAATTCAAAGTGTTGTGGTTGTAGCTTGGAGCTCATGTTTTCAGAATTATAGATTCGGTGCTTTGGATATACAGCTATACCACTCTCCCACACACTGGTATACCTGAGTCCATGAACTCGGTGCCTCCACTACTTCTCTTTCTTATCTTCTTCCTTCCCACCTTGACTTTTTCCTTTTCTGTCCTTTTCCTTCCTATACTCTGGGATCAAGGGTGATCTAGGCATCTCCCTTTACTATATCACATTTCCTCATACAGCTGTTCTAGATCCAGCAGCTAAGTGAGATCATCATGTGTTTTTTTTCTTCTGGTTTACCTCACTCAATTTAATATCTTCCAGTTACAACCAGCATGCAGAAAATTGCATGATTTCATTGTTCCTTGCAGCTACGTAGTATTCCATTCTGTGTGTGTGTGTGTGTGTGTGTGTGTGTGTGTGTAACTGTTTGGATATAGATCACTTGATCACTTGACATCCCATTGTTCATCGATTTGCTCAAGCTGGCTCCAGTAATATTTCCATTTGACCCTATCATGTGCCAGTGTTGCCCAATGGCATCTGGTTGTTTCAGGAATACAAGGAGCCTCAAAGCGTTCATTCATGGTCTTGTCGAAGAAGTCTGACCATCTTGTAGGTGGGCGGCCATATGATCTTTTAACATCCCGTGGGATCCAGTCGGTAATGGCTCTAGAGCAGCGGTTGTCTCCAAATCGCATTACATGTCCAGCCCATCTGATTTTTTGATGCCTTGGCAAACGAGACAGCGTCCCTGACTCTGGAGCAGCAACAGAGGTCGGAGCTCCGGATTCCTTTTTTCACTTGAGTGAGGCGTGATATTCCAAGCATAGCTTTTGATTCCTCTTTTGGGATATATATATATATATATATATATATATATATATATATATGATATATTCAGAATCCATTCATCTGGCAACGTGGGGACTAGTCGTCTCACAACTAATATTTAACAGTGAAGGCCTGGGTGAGACACAAAGTTTCATTAGGAAAGATCACACTAGTATTGTGCAGTTTAAAGAGATAACATCATATTCCCTCTGGGACAGATACAGAGACAACATATTTGTGAGTCATTTGTGAAAAAGACTTTGTTCAAATAGACTCCAGAAGGTGTTGGAGTAGGATTACTGGGACGCAGAGATGCTAGTAGTAAATGACTAGCATTCTTATATATTTCAAATAAGATATGTGCTAGGAAAAAGGAAAAATTCTTGGATCATATAAAGGTCACGGAAAATAAAAAAAAATTCAAAAATATAACTCAAATCATTACATTACTGATTATCACATTTTGTACTTCCAAATAAATTTATTTTTACCCCTGTGAAATTAGAAGGCAATTTTTTAAAAACTGAAGTGCATTTAATAATACATGGGAATATATCATATATCATAACCAAGTTAATTGTACTCCAATGTTGCAAAGATAGTTTATCATAAAGAAGTCAATAAGTATAATATACTGCATCACTAAAGGAAAAACAAAAACCATAAAATAGATTTAGAAAAGGAATTTGATAAGATTTTGGCACCATTTGTAAGTTTTCAAAGTCCTCACTAAAATGTAATCAGAGGAATATAATAAGGTCATACACTAGAAATTGAAAGCTTTTTTTTTTTTTTTTTCTTTTTTGGGTCATACCCGGCAATGCTCAGGGTTTCTCCTGGCTCTGCACTCAGGAATTACTCCTGGTGGTGCTCGGGAACCATATGGGATGCCGGGGATCGAACCCGGGCGGCATGGGCCAGCTGCGTGCAAGGCAAACGCCCTACCCGCTGGGCTATCCACTGGCCCCCAGAAATTGAAAGCTTAAACAATACTGATCCATAATCATGTCTAGATACAGAGGAAAGAGGCTAGCTTTTGAATTTTTTGTTTGGGAGTTGCATAGTTTTACAGCACTGTATTGATTTCAGTCGTGTAGCTTCACATGTCAGCAACTGTACATATTTCATAATGTCCACTATCATAAGTCTAATTAACATCCTAAATCATATCTACCATTCCCCTTTTCTTCTGAAAGCATAAATTAGGCTTCAATATTTCATATACTCAAGCTACACTAATGTGCCATACTATGATCTAATATGTATATAGTGACCTCTAGTGTACAGAAAGCAGAAAATCCAAGGCAACCAATTCCAAACAGGACTGTTTAGTTTCTGAAACTGTTTATGTTGAGGTTGGGCGATAAAGAAATTGAAGGAACGATTATTACTCAATTACTGATTTGAAAAAATGTTTTCAGCTCTATAGGTAACTTCTGACTTCGTAGTGATTAGGGATATATAGTAGGAATATATAGGGTTATTGAAAGAAAATTTTATCAGGGAATTTTCTAGTTTTTAAGATCAACACATCTACGATCTAATCCCCTGGATCTTTTCACTTTCCCAGAAGTTTCTTCAGGTTTCTTCTCTTTACATTCCTTGTCTGATTAACTGAGTTTCTTCAACTATCACCAAATTTCTTACAACTCCGAAATCTTTCAAAATGCAATCCCTGGGGCCAAAGCATTAGTACAGTGGGTACAGTTTTTGCCTTGCACCTGGATGACCCAGGTTCAAACCTTAGCATCCCATATATAATTCAAAAAGAAAGGGGAAAAAAAGACTTGAAATTTTTTTTTTTTGAGATGGAGATAGTACAGTGGGGGAACGCAATGGCCCCCAGTCAAATTCCCAGCACCACAACAAGTACCCCGAACCTTGCCAGGAGTGATCCCAGAGCATAAAGCTAGGAGTAAGCCCTGAAACTGACAATAGTGTAGCCCCCCAAACCAAAACAAAATAAATAAACAAACCCCATCCATCTCTGTCTCAAATTCTAGCTCCTCGTGCCAGTTGGAAACCTCTAGAATGTTTCATCAAGGCAATAATTGTCTTAAGAAATCTCCTCAGACTTTGTCTATTGAAATCATACCGAGATGATCACAGGTATGCATGTATCTTTTTGAATTAATGCTTTTTGAATTCTTGGGATAGACATCCAAGAGAGGAGTTGCTGAACCCCATGAAAGATCTATTCTTTTTTTTCTTTTAGGGTCACACCTGGTGATGCTCAGGAGTTGCTCCTGGCTCTGCACTCAGGAATTACTTCTGGCTGTGCTCAGGGGACCATATGGGATGCCAGGGATAGAACCCGAATTGGCTGTATGCACGGCAAACACCCGACCCACTGGACTGTCATTCCAGCCCTTCTATTTTTAACTTTCCTAGGAGCCTCCCAATTTCCCAGCAGTGCTAGACTAGATAACAAAACAACAACAGTGAGTGTCTTCTCCATCCCCATCATTGCTGGCTCTTCCTATTGTTCTGAGGTAGGCCTTTCTTTCTGATAGGAAAGATATCTCATTGTCTTACTGATATGCATCTCCCTCATAATCAAAAAAAACCAGGTTTTTAGCCCTCAAGTAAAGTTGAGATAAGACAAAATCTGTTTCATTCTGTAATTAGACCTATTTTAAGAAAATCTTTGTTGATGAAACAACATTGACAAAGCCATGGAAGCTAATATAAACATATGGAATGGAACTAAGAAGCTTCTGCACCTCAAAAGAAACAGTGACTAAGATACAAAGACAGTCCACAGATTGGGGAAAAATATTCACCCAATATCCATGCCAGAAGGGGTTAATATCCAAGAATATAAGGCACTGGGAGAACTTTACAAGAAAAAAACAGCCAACACCATCAAAACATGGGGGAATGAACAGAAATTTCCTAAAAGAAGAACTTTAAATGGCCAAAAAGCATATGAAAAAATGCTTTTTATCACTAATCATGAGGGAGATGCAAATCAAAACAACAATGAGCTATCATCTCACACCACAGAGACTGGTACACATCCAAAAGAACAAGAACAACCAGTACTAGCTAGCATGGATGCGGGGAGAAAGGGACTCTCAATCACTGTTCGTGCGAATGTTAACTGGTCCAGTCTTTTGGAAAAACAATATGGACATTCCTCCAAAAACTAGAAACTGAGCTCTTATTTGACCCAGTAATATCACTCCTGGGAATGTACTCTGGGGGTCCCAAAACACACAGCAGAAATACCATTTACAATTCTATATTTATTGCAGCACTATTCACAATAGCCAGAAACTGGAAACAACCTGAGTGCTCTAGAAGAGATGACTGGATAAAGAAATTATGTTACATCTAAACTATAGAATAGTATGTAGCTGTTAGGAAAAATGAAGTTATAAAATTTGCCTATAAATGGACATACATGGAGAGTAACATGCTGAGTGAAATTAGTCAGAAGGACAGATATAGAATGACTGTATTCATTTGTGGAATATTTTTAAAAAATAGTATGAGACAGATATTCAAGGCCATACAGCAAGTGTGTGGGGGTCAGAGGTTAGGTAAGATAGAGAAGGAACCAATGTGCCAATAATTGTTGGCAAAGGTAACGCCAGACTAGAACTGAGCATTGGATGTAGGTAAAGGGATATACATGACAATCCTTAAATGTATGTATTACAAGCTTGAATGCACAAAAGAAGAGAGAGACAGAGACAGAGAGAGAGACAGAGAGAGACAGAGAGAGAGAAAGAAAAGTGCCTGTTCTAGAGGCAGGCTGGAAGGTGGGAGAGGAATCTGGGTACACCGGTGTTGGGAAGTGTGCACTAGCGGAGGGATGGTTGGTGGAACACTGTATGACCCAATCATGAGCAACTTTGTAACTCGTACCTCATGGTAATTAGTAACTTTTTTCTTGTTTTTGCTTTTTGGGTCACACCACCAATGCTCAGGGTTACTCCCGGCTCTTCGCTCAGGGAATCACTCCTGGCCGTGCTTAGGGGAGCATATGGGATGCCAGGTATCGAACCCGGGTTGGCTGCGTGCAAGCAAATGCCCTCCCCACTGGACTATCATTCAGGCCCTATAATAACATTTTTAAAAAAGAAAAATTGAGTAACTAATAAAAATAAAAAGTAAACAGTATTTTTTGGAATTTAAAACCAAAAAAAAGCAAACAAACCAAAACCATGCTGTTTTCTTCAGCACTAATTCCCCTCTTTCCCTTTTTGACAGCCCGTTCATGCAGTTGGCTGTCATTCTGCCTGTATGACCTCTTTCTTATCTTTGACCTTTGTATTCAGTTGTCCTCAGTTTGGAAATAGTAAACTTTCACCCATGTGTTCCTGTTCTATTCTTGCTATAAAACTCATAAAATCTCTTTATCGGCTTAGTTTCACTTATTACACACATAAATTAATATGTTAATGTTTAGAAGCATGTTACAGTGTTGGATTACCCTTTGTTCACAGTCCTCTGTCTCCTACTTCTCAGCTCTGGCTTTGCATTATAAATGGAATGTTTTTCTCTTTTCTGCACACCCTTTACATATTCTTATGCTAGAGCAAAGGCCTTTAGTATGGATAGGCACAGCAAGAGAGTTACGGCTATGCATTAGTGATACAGGAATTAATTAACTCTAAAACATTTCTCTTGGACATCCATCTTATTTCCTAACTTAAAAACCTCAGTTGAGCTTAGATTGATTCTAGTTACTTACACCACAACAAGAGGTCCCATCACTGGACTAGATGGACCCAGGCCAAGCCATGAATAAGCTACCCTGGCCTCGACATGTGACAGACTAAATGTCTTGAGTAATATAATAAGCTAAGAGTATGGTCATGGAACAATCTCTGTCTTGGCCAATAGATAAGCAACTGATTAAGGGCCCTGTTGGGATTAGAAAAAAGGAAAAACCACCTGGTCAGAGGAATGTAGTCTGGGGTAAGCGGTGAAATGTCCCTAGGAATAGCCATTCTATAAACTTAATCCTGAGTGTAGATACATGTCTGTATCTCTTACTGTGTTTATACAAAATGACTAGACATATTAAGATGATTGTTCACCAGCTAAGGAAAGGAGAAAACAACATGCCAGGACTCTGTCTTTGTCCTAGGCAGAGAGCTATAGCTGCAGGACAGGATCCATCTCTGGGGGAGGTCCCCTGCTTGTTTGTCTAATATCCTAATTAAGGGGATGGATAAACAGTTGAAACTAGGTTCTCAGCCTGACAGGATAGGGAATTCTAGGAGGAGAAAGCCAAAGCTTGCATTAGGGCAGCGTTTGGAGATAGTTTGGAAAGAGTCTTGAAGAGGAAACTAATAGAAGAAATAATAAAGGAACAACTTTATTATTGTTCAGAGAGCCTCTGGACTAGCTCTGTACTGATAGTGTCAGTCAGCAGTACAGCTAAAAACTGAGTTTGCCCCTGGAAGGAGGAGCTTTGTAACACCTCATTGTTTCGAATTAAAGTCCATTACCTCTTGTAACTCCCTTTCCCCCACCTTTTGTAAAGTATATATAACTAGCAGACTTGACTTGTGTTGGAGTGGGGTGGAGTAAGGAGTGAGTGAGAAGTGATTAAAAGAAAAGAGCTTTAGATTTAGACCACAAGCCTTTAGACTTTAGACCACAAGCCTGTGGTCTTGTTCCTTTGTCCATTGGCTGGTAGGAATGGTCATTGGCCTCAAACATGGCCAGGTACCCTGCCAAACCCCAATATCAGTTGAGAACCCCACCGAGTCCCAACATCCCAGCATGCCATGAAACGAAGTGAGTCCCTCTTTCCCCAGCCCTCAGAGTGCCTATTTACAGACAGGGTCATGGTTTTGTTGTGATTTGGGGACACACCTACCAAATTTCAGGGGTTACACTTGGTTCTGCACTCAGAAAATTATTTCTGAAAGTAGTAGAGGGAATCATATGGGATGTCAGAGATTGAACCTGGGTTGGCTAAATGCAAGGCAAGAGCCCTGCCTGCTGCACTATCTGTCCATCCCCAAGAGACAGCGTCTTTTAAAAAGATTCACAAAATGGGTTTAGGCCAGTATTGGCATCCTTCTTAGAAAGGAAAATGGGGGCCAGAGGCTAAGGTGCTTGCCTCACATATGCAAACCCAGTGCAAGCCCACAGCACCACATATGGTCCCCGAGCTTCAACAGGGGGCCGCTTAGGAGCAGGGAGCAGGAAATAATTTCTTTTTATTTTTTCCTTTTTTGTCTTTTTTGGGTCACACCTGGCAATGCTCAGGGGTTAGTACTGGTTCTGCACTCAGGAAATACTCCTGGAGGTACTTGGGGACCATATGGGATGCTGGGAATTGAACCCAGGTTGGCCATATGCAAGGCAAATGCCGTAACTGCTGTGCGATCACTCTAACCTCAAGGAATGATTCCTAAGCAGAGCCTGGTGTGGCAAACACTCAACTCTCACACATACACCACCATCATCATCCAAAGAGGAATTTGGGGGCCCAAGCAATAGTACAGTGAGTTAGATGTTTGCCTTGAATGAGGCCAGCGGTGCTTCCATCCCTGGCTACCCATATGGTCCCTTAAGCCTGACAGGAGTGATCCCTGGAGTGCAGAGCCAGCTTCAACTGCAGAATTCAAACCTACCCCTATAATCATGCAAAATACATTTAAAATTGTTCTTATATACATTTATTTGATAGTTATATATTTTTCTGGTTCCCAGCAGTACCCTAAATATGAACTCCAAATCACAGGTGATAATTATTCCTTGTTAATACAAAGGAGTGACATATCCTTAGACTAATATTTGAATTCCTAACAATAATGTTCCCAAATTTCACTCCGACTATATTAACTATATTTAAGCTTTTAAGTACTCTTAGATCTACGTATTTACAGTACTGTTTACTAAAATGAATGACAACATAAACACTTTAAGAGTCGTCAGAATTCATATACTGAAGTGGATTTACAGTCCCTTAGTTTCAATTTCTTCTTCCATAAAAATGAGAATAATTCATCCAATTGTTATGACAATACACTCATGATGTTGCTTCTTCTGAATACTGGTGCTGCTAGGGAAAAAAAGGGAAAAACAAATGTAGAGAAAAGGATAAATCAAGCATCTCTTTATGTAATCAATGTACAATTTCATGTGACTTTCAAATGCTCTATAGAGGACAAGTAGCAATATACAAATGAACTTATAAGATTAGGAGAGGGCTGAAGAAAGAAAATTGACAGTGGCTTGCCTTGAGATACACTTAGAGACATGAACTAAAGAACAGACCTATATGAGCCTATATGAACTATATGAGCCAATAGGAGAAAATGTTTCTAAAGGAATGTGATCAGTATATATATATGTATATATATATATATATAAAGCTTTATAAAGGAGATCACTTATTTATATAAAAATAAAACATATTTATACATATAAAAGCTTTATATATAAATACACATACATGTATACTATCTAATATATATTATATATTTATATAAAGCTGATCACTTATTCCTTTTTAGAATTTTATATTATATAATCTATAAATATAAATATATATATATAAAGTTGATTGCTTACTCCTTTAGAAGCATATTACAGATTATATATTAGTTATATAGAATATATATATATATATATATATATATATATATATATATTTTAGCAAGAGGGTCCTTTGGGATGGCTAAATGAGAAGTACTAAAGAACCATTCTTAAGGAAACAAGACTGAGTGGTTAAAAAATATTTTAAAGTTCTTAAGTCTATAAAAATTATTTCCAAAACATTCAGAAAAAGAAGACATATTTACCATAAGAGAATCTATGTGGGCAACACCAGCAGGAGTCTGTAGTACAGGACACACATGCTCCTTCCTGCCGGTGCTCCTGAGTCTGTAGTATAGGACACACATGCTCCTTCCTGCCGGTGCTCCTGAGTCTGTAGTACAGGACACACATGCTCCTTCCTGCCGGTGCTCCTGAGTCTGTAGTACAGAACACGCATGCTCCTTCCTGCCCAGTGCAACTCTCCACCACTCACCTTGGTACAATTCCAGGTTTGGCAAAAAACAAACAAGCAACACTCCCTTCTTGTTCAGCTCCCAAGCAGGAGATTCAGCAGCATTTTTCATTTCCTACCATTCAGTATTTAAGATGCTGTGAGGTTGACTGAGAAAATAAGGGCTCCCTTTTCCCCGTCAATGCCCATGCTCCAGCGGGAGGCTCTATCTTAGCTAGGATTCTGGGTTCCTAACTGCCTTCTCATTCAATGTCTTTCTTACTATCAAGTACACAGGAAAGTACAAGTATTATCTCTCTTTGATCCGATTATATTGTCCAGTGTTTTTCCCAGTGGCTACTCAGTAAGTTTATCAATATATGTCAGCTCTGCCTTGAATTGTGGCTGGCCCAGTTTGGTCCTTGGCACCAAATATAGTCCCCTAAGCACTAATAAGAGTGACCCTGAGCACAGAGCCAGAAATGAGTCCTAAGCACCATGGGCATGACCCAAAGCACAACAACATAAAGAAACACCTTAATTCAGTTTACCTTCTTTGCTTGGCTATTAAAAAGGGGAAAACAGGAAGCCAAGTTCTGCTTCCCTCTGTAGTGCTTATTATATTGCTTCATTAGAAAGGTTTCACTTTCCACCATCTTCACATCTTGGCATTTTAGAAGGTTATAGATGATCTCAATTTTTTTTATGTTCATATTCATTTTTAAGTAATTTTACCTATTCAAAAGCCCACTGAACAGAATGCTTTGAATTTCTAATTCTAGAAACACGTTTTAGTTACTTTGAATTCCAAATTACAGTACCCCACTGTATAGTCAACTTTGCTTTTATGTAAATATTTGTACATTGCAAATTAATTTTCTTAAGTGTTAAAAGTTATCTTAGCTTTAGTTTCCCTTTACAAAGCTCAGGAATAACCTCAGAAGTTTTTCTTTGACACTATGTGTATGGTTATGAGAGATGTGACCAGGGAACGATGACTACAGATGGGATCTTTGGAAAATTAAATATTTTTTTCTTTGTGTCTATTTCATATCCAGTGAAGCAGAGATTACTACCTCAGAAATTACTACCAAAAAGGGTAGTATAGAGATAAAGGAGAGAGCTTAGAACTTAGCAAATACACATGGATATTTAATTAAATTTCCATGCCTTGAGGTACTAGAGATATTTATAACTGCACAAAATGCTATGATCTGCTTTTATAATTCACCCAGAGTTTTACTGCCTTAGTAACGATAACAGATGTTAGATAGTTTTAAAAATTGTTTATGATTTAAATATGTGAACAATTAACGTGCCTCATTAATCACATTTCTGCAACACTAAGACTTCCATCCTGTGCTAAATACTTGTTCTAAAATTTGCCCTCTAAACACCTGGAACTGGCACCACCATGACTAATCCATGAGCACATTCAGGTATGTGATCCATGAGCACAGTCAGGAGTAAGCCCTAAGGACCAGTGGGTGTGATCCCTAATACAAAAACATAAAATGACATAAAAAAACTGGGACTCTATTCTAAACTTCTTAAAATTAATTACAACTTCTCAGTGCACACATAAACTAAACAACACTTAAAATCAAAATCTTTATTTGTAAGGTATTTGACTTAGGGCTGGAGAGACAGCACAGCAAGTAGGGAAACCGTCTTGCCTGCAGCCAACCTAGATTTGATCCCTGACGGTGCCCAGAGGACCATCCTATATGGCCCTCTGAGCACTGTCAAGAATGACCCTGTGCACTGCAGGTGTAGTGGGACCAAAACCAAAGTAAAGAAATAAAAAGTATTTAATTCTATGATGAATTTAGTGTTTTAAGTGGAGTTAGCGATTATATACCTGGTTTATCAAGTATAAATAACCTTTACCATGAAACTTCTGTTACGTAAACACCACAAACTATAGTCATAATTATCAGTAGATCAAAGCCACTGAGCAAAGTCTAGCTATAAAAACAATTTATTAAAAAATAGAGAACATATGTAAACATCTGTTTCAGTCATAAGGCTTCATAATACAGCATAACGTCAAGGCCTTACACCTCTGCAATGAGAGCACCTTTATTGTTGACTACCAGCAATCAGCTTAATTTATCATCCAGTATGCCAGAGTTCCTAAGAAAATAAATAACCAGATTCTGCTAAGTATACTAATACACACAGAAAATCGCAAATGTACAACAGATCATAGCCAAAAATTAACCATTTGCAATAATGTGAGATTGAATCCTTACAATTATTTCTTTAATACATTTCATTTTTAAGATTATCACAATAAAGAATTCATTAAAATAAAGCTATATGGGAGCAGGATTAGAGGTACAAGATAGACCCAGAAGTTTCCAAACCCCCAAAAACACACACACACACACACACACAAATTTTGGTCAAAGCAAAAATGCGAACAGTTTCAATATTTCTCCTTATTTCTCCTTTCACATCAGGCATGTATTTTTAGGCATGCTTCCCTTTACTTTTAGATGGAATTTTCATGCCTCAAATGACTGAATACTAAATAGCCATCTGTAGTTTCAAATGTGATAAAATTCTGATAAAACCAAATCTTAAATACCTAATACTGTACTTTAACTACCCAAGAGTTGAAATCAAACCATAGACTGGACAATAATACCACAATATGTATTGAATACCTGAGATTATGCTGCAAGACTGTTTTCCTTAGAGAGAACTGTTAATAGTTAATATATTTCTGTGCTCTATTCATCAGCTGCTAGGATATACCTGCATGACAACTAAGATATTTTAAAAAAAAGACAATATAATTTTTCCTTTGCTCTCAGTAAATGTTTTACCACACCTGATTTATATCCTGAGATTTCAGACATTCAGTGAAACTTAACCAAGATATAATTTTAAATGAGCTATAAAATAATGTTTGCAATTTAGTTATTCATTGTATAAAAAAAATAGTCTGTCATTTGAATAGCACGATTCTAGTAACAGAAAGGGCAGATAATAGATTTAACAAAAGGAAACCAGACAAAGTTATCAAGCCTCTCAACAACCATTCCTACAGCTTGAGAACTCCATCTTTCTGTTTCACATATGTGTGATTTATAAGGAACTCAGAAAATATCTTTTAAATCATGTAAAATCTGATCTGCTACCCAAAGATACATTTTACACAATCAAATCTGAAAATAATCTATAATATGTGTGGTTCTTTCCACTGCATCAGTTTATCTCCACAGACACCTAAAATTTAATCACAATGAAATGAAATGTGAGATAATTACACAATATTCCAACAACTTCTGCACCTTGTCTTGACTATCTGCTCTCTCTCTGTGTATCTGGAGTATGAGAATTTAAGTAAAGTGAAATAAAATGATGTGAATGTTTATAGTACACAATACATGTGCTGCCAAATTTAACTATATTTCTGGATACAGAATACACGGCTACTGACGCAGAACCCTTCTCACAACATGAAGGTACAGTGGAGCTTTTCTTCTGTAGCATGATTTTAGCCAAATGTCAATGGCTTTTAAAAATATATTTTGGAAGAACAGGAGTGATAATGGATAAGAGGCTTGTCTTGTATGTGGAGGACCCTGCCTTGATCCTAGGCATCCTCTATGTTTCAAAAAAAAAAGCTCTTACTAATTTATTGGGGTTTCTATGTATAAAAAATTCATGTTACATTCAATAAAACTCCAACAAGTTACATTCAGTAAAATTTCCTCAGAGAAAAATATTGCATAATTTGAGAAATGGATATATTTACACAATATGAACCACTGCTGCATAGAATTAGTTTTAATCAGACTCTGCATATATCTCAGTCATCAAAAATTTTTAAATAGATTTTACTTATCAATATCACATTATTTTGTTCTTTTTGTTACACAAATAACCAAAAAAAAAAAAAGAACAAGGAAGGAAGGAAAAAAAAAAGGATGAATGGAAGGAAGGCAGACAAAAATAGAAAACTAAAGAAGCCTGGAAGGGAACTAAACAGTACTTCTCATAGCAATTCTGCAAGTTAAAATCATAAACGTTATAAATGAGGCCAGAACACGAACATTGTGCTTAAGGTAATCTCCCCGAACTCATTTTAAATTTGTTTTATATTTGTTTGTAGTTCAAGTTAACAGCTACAAACCCACTGCAGGGGTGGGGAAGGCAAGAAACACAATTATAAACAACAAACAATAATCACATCCAATTTGAGGGAAATCGGACACCCATTACTATTAGACTAACACTGCCAGTTGAAAAGACAGCAGCATGAAACAATGCAACAGGAAACACATTGCCTTAATTTTCACCACACAACAACAAACAACGAAATGCTTGACCAGCCGAAGGCACTTAAGAGAGAAATTCTTTTCGAGGTCATATATAGATGGGCGGCTAGTCCTGCTCCTCACCCGACACAGAGGCACTGTGCTGTCCATACGCTGCCCGTCCACGTCAGTGTCCAGTAAGGAAGGCAGGTGGCCTTTAGTTCTGTCCTTGGCATCGGGGGGGCTGTGGGGCACTGGTCCAGTACTGCCCCCTCCCCAGTGGGCCTGGGAAGGCAGCGGCTCTGTTCTCCGCAGCAGAGGCTTCAGGGGCTCTGGGGGGCTTTTCAGGGGGGAGTAGGCAGGCAGTGGCATAGTGTTGACGGTTCTCTGTTTCCCGGAAAGCAGCTCGCCGGGCAGACCGCTGTGAGGGGCTAGGTGAGGCCTCAGCAATCCCCAAACCCACATCGGGCTGTAGTTTCGAGACTCGCTGAGTTGGAACAGTAGCTACACCAGCTGGGGAGGGAAGCAGAGAATACAGTTAGCATGGCAGAAGCTTCCCAAGCAATGACCAAAGCCAGCAAGAGGATGACAAGCCAGTAGGTGATCACTTCAGCAACAGCAACCAAAAAACCGAAACTCAAGTTTTCAAAAGCTGTTAGGTTTGCTTCTTTATAAGAAAGTACTGCCAGATAGGAGAGATAATCACATGTACGCAGAAACACACTGGTAAATGGCTAAGTCATTAGAGTGCTCATTTGCCCAATGGGCATTATGCTGAGTTTATAAACAGAGAAGGCTTCAAAATTAGACTGGAATAAAATTAAGACTGAAAGAAAGTATGGTTAGTAATAACTGAACTTTACTTTCAGATTACAGTTGGAAAAAAATAATGAAAACATGAAGCTGTCTTTCACATATGACTTTTCTTTCTAATTTTTTTCTAAGAAATGACTTATTACCACTCTAGGAAAATATTCGGTTATAATTAAGGAAGAACTGCCTCACAAGGGATTACTGTGCTAAAATTTCTCCTGTTGCAATTTTAAATTACATTGTACAGCATTACAAAAGGGGCGTGATGAAACCAATGATCTTAAAGTTATAAAAAAATAATTTGAACAAAATCTGTACATAGCAGTTAAAGAGACAGAGGGAAAGATGGCTGCAGTTTCAGCTTTAATAGTTTTACATCCTCCCTGGCATAACAGAGCCCTGAAACTGGAGCAGAGACCCGATAAAAGGGAGGTTAGCTAATGCGACTTTAGTTCCAGTTCTTCCACTAATTACTGGTTTCAATTTGGGAAAAAGACCTCTTCTATAATGGGGGGGAGGGCCTGGGCAGTACCCACAATCTCTTTTTTGTTTTAACACGTATGTGATACTTGATCACTTGAATCCCATTATTCATCGATTTGCTCGAGTGGGCGCCAGTAACATTTCCATTGGACCCTATCATGTGCCAATGTAGCCCAATGGCATCTGGTTGATTCAGGAATATGAAGAGCCTCAAACCGTTCCTTCAGGGTCTTGACAAGGAAGTCTGACCATCTTGTAGGAAGGCGGACACATGATCTTTTGAGATCCCGTGGGATCCAGTCGGTAACGGCTCTAGTCCAGCGGTCGTCTCCAAATCGCAATACATGTCTAGCCAATCTGACTTTCAATGCCTTGGCAAATGAGACAGCGTCCCTGATTCTGGAATAGCGACGGAGGTCAGAACTCCGGATTCCTTCTCTCACTTGAGTGAGGTGTGATATTCCAAGCATAGCTCTTTCGATACCTCTCTGGGAGACCCAAATAGCATTCTCATCCTGCTTTTGTAGGGCCCAGGTCTCTGAGGCATATGTTAATGCAGGGAGAACAGTGGAGTCAAAAAGATGTGCCCAGAGCCGGAGGTTCTTTGTCCTTTTAGCTATTTTTTCGATCCCTTTGAAGGCTTTCCATGCCGCTCTCTTCCTCCCGTGCAGCTCAGGTTTTAGGTCGTTCATCATGTTGACTTCTCAACCTAGGTACACATAACTGCTGCATTCAGAGATGTTTGTTCCATTGAGAGTGAATGGGGCCTCAGGAACTAGTTCATTCTTCATGAACATTGTTTTCTTTTAGATTCAGCTGTAGACCTATCTTTCCACATTCTCGGTCAAAGTCAGCCAGCATTTGTGCCGCTTGGCTAATGTTTGGTGTTATTAGAACGATGTCATCAGCGAAGCGGAGGCGGTGTAGTTGTCGACCAACTATCTTCACTCCCATTCCTTCCCATTCTAATTGTCACATGATGCTCTCAGGGTGGCGCTGAAGAGTTTTGGTGAAATGGTATCACCCTGTCGAACTCCTCTTTTGACATCAATGATCACTTCCTTGTAGAATGGTGAGATCCTGGTGGTGAATCCGTAATACAGCTCACGAAGGATCTTGATGTATTGGGTTTGAACACCCTGTTTGGCTAGGGCTTCGATGACGGCTTCAGTCTCCACAGAATCAAAGGCTATCTGTAAATCAATGAACGTGAGACAGAGCGGCATCTTTACTCCCTACAAACCTCAATGAGCTTGGTTACCGTGTGGATATGGTCGATTGTGCTGAATCCTTTCCGGAAGCCAGCTTGCTCGCATGGTTGTCCTTCATCTAGTGTTCTGCCAATCCTGTTCAGGATAACTCGTGTAAACAGCTTGTAGATGATGGACAACAGGGAGATGGGGGCAATAGTTGCCAATGTCGTGAATGTCTCCCTTCTTGAACAGTAGAACTGTCCTGCTGATTTTCCATTGGGAGGGCACCTTGCATTCGGACAGGTAGCGTGTGAAGGGCCGAGCTAGTGTATTGATGAGTACTGATGGCAGATTCTTCAGGCGTTCGGGTCAGACTTTGTCTGGGCCTGGTGCTGTTCCCTTCTTTACCGATGAAATGGCATGTCGGATTTCAGAAGGGAGAACGTTGGGAATGACATATCCATCCTGCGGAATTTGGTATGTGGGCAGGTGGACGTGGCTATCAAAGAGATCTGAGTAGAAGTCCTGGATAATCTTCTGCATTGCCTTTCTGGAAGATGTGATAGATCCATCAGGGCGCCGGAGGGCAGTCATCTTGGTCTTATAGTTGGCGAAGGACAGGCGGGTGATGTGAATGCTTTTCCTGGCTTCTGCCGCATCTTATAGCATTTCTGCTCTTCTGTCTTTGAGGTCTTCTTTTATCACTTCTCTGCACTGCTTTGCAAGCCTGGACGTTAGCATTTGGTCGCCTGAGGCTTGCGCCTTGCCACATTGGTGAATGAGCTCGAGAGTTTCTGAAGTCAGGCGCCCTTTTGTGTCTTTCTCTCTCTCGGCATTCTTCGCACAATCATGGAGGTGCTGAACCAGTCGGTTGTATTCTTCATCGATGTCGTCAATAATGGTATCTTCCCATGTTGCTGCAATGGTGCCAAAGAGTTCCCAGTTGGCGGTCGTTCTTGGAGTTCTCTTCTTAAACTTTGCAGCCTTTTCTCCCCTTGAGTGAAATAGAATTTTTGCATGGAGACAGTGGTCCGATCCTGTTTGGAATTTGGGGATGACAGCAACATCAGTCAGACAAAAAAACTGTGGATTGAAGATGATGTTGTCAATTTCATTTTGGAATTGTCCACCAGGAGATTCCCATGTCCAACATTTCGATTTAGCCTTTTTGAACTGTGGGTTCCCATGATTGGTTTTGGTGGACATGATGAACTCAGATAGTCTCTTACCCTGTTTGTTCCATTCTAGGCCATAGGTCCCGATGTGGAATTCTTAGCCGATCTTCTCGGTCCTATCTTGGCATTAAAATCACCTACTATGATCTTGTCATAGTCGGTGTGATCTTTTTATAGAACTCCTCCAGTTCCATGTAGAATTTCTCAATTTCATATTCCTTGTATGTGGATGTTGGTGTGTAGACATTGAAGATAGAAATTGCTGGCAGTGGGCCACATCTCTTCAAGTGTAATCGTCCTATCCGGTTGGTTAGGCATTCAAATGAATTGATATTGATGGTCATGTTCGTGTTGACAAGGACACCAACACCACCAATGCCTCTTTTCGTCGCATGTTCCAAGGAACAATTCTTCTCCGGTGTCAAATACAGCATGATGCAACTGACGCCTCCTTGTTCTCAGTCAGACCAATGATGTTGTACTTGATCTTTTGCGCTTGCACCATCTGATCCTCGATATATGATTCTGACGCCAGCGTACGTGCATTGAAAGTACAGACAGGCATTTTAGTCCTTCTTCATTTTGGAAGCCTAGGTTGGCCGTGGAAATTTTATCAGGCACTGCTTGTTCGCCTTTCTTACTGCTGCCGTATTAAGGGCTCTTTCGGGGTCAGGAAAATAAACATTTTTGTTACTGGTTTTGGCATATCGAACACGCATCAGACAGCTTGCCATGCTCTGCTGTGCGGGCGCTTATACTCTACTATGTATCTATGTGATACTTAAGTTGTTAAAAAAAAAGTACTGGGCATTTTCTCAGAATCTAAATGATAAAGCCCAAAGACTAGGGGAAAATTCAAAGATCAGTGAACAGGACAAATTTCCTCATGTCACCATTTGGCAAAGGTAAATGCAGGTACCCAATGGGTTTTAGGGTGTTTTCCGACTGCTATGACCTACCTGGGGCCTGCACGACATTTCCGTCAGACCTGGTCCTTCTGTGACACGTCGCTCTTTCCTTAGGGCAGACAGACGGCACATCCCCACATGTCTGCTCTGTGCAGGGAGATCGGGTTTTCCACATGGAAAGATCAATGTCAAGTCCTGGCATGCAGGCTGGCTCCTGACTGCTTCCTTCAAGAGGAGGGCAAACACCCACAGCTGGCATCCTGGGGTCCTGAGGAGTCTGTGTGCTGCCCTCAAAGGAATCGTCTCCATCAGTGTGCAGCAGGCACTTGGTGGAGAGAGATGGCATGGAGAGAAGGCTCCCCGGCACTGGGTGCAGACATCCAGGCTGAGCCGCTGGCCCCCGCCTCCCGCAGGCGGCAGCTTCCTGGGAGCACTGGTGTAGCTGCGGGACCTTGGGGCCCGCGGAAAGATTCCCTCGCTTTCTTCCTTTCCTCCTTGGGGGCCGGGGCAGTTCGTCAGCTGTCTGTGCGTTATGGAGCTCTCTCATATCCTGGCCGAGAGCCACTGACGCAAGAAGCAGGGCGCAGCCGTACAAAGCAGAATCCGTTCTCCTCCTCTGGGGCGCTCGGCTCAGATTATTTGTAGGGTTCACCTGAGGAGTGCGAGCTGCGGGCTCGCAGGAGTTCCCTCATCCCACCTTTCGGGCTCCCCAGGACTGTCTCTCTGGCCATCTTTCCAAAGAGGTAGATCGATGTAGGCTTGATTAGGCAATTTTATTTGCTTTGGTTTTCTGTGTTCTAATCCTTCAGGAGAATGGTTTGGCTCTTCACAAGGACCTAAGTAAAGATATAAACATGCATATGGTAGTAAAATCACTTAAGACTACACTGTAAAAGAAATAAAGCTAAAAATCAAATCAATACTCTAAATCTAATCAATCAACAGTCTAAGCCTAATCAATCAATAGTCAATCTAATCAGTCACTAGCCTAAACATAATCGATCAATAGTCTAATATAATCAATCAATAGTCTAAACCTAATCAATAGTCTAATCTAATCAATCAATAGTCTAAACCTAATCAATCAATGGTCTAATTCTAAGCCCATTTCATCAGCTAGCTCCTCCAGGAGTCTAAAGAGCACAGATCTGGGTTCCCCCACAGAGAAACAAGCAGTTTCCTCTCCAAGAAAGGTTCTTCGCATTTGAATAATCAGAACAAACACAGACTCAAAGTCAAAGGTTGGAAGACCATTCTCCATGCAAACAACTCCTCCAAAAGGCTGGTGTGGCCATATTAGTATCAGATAATATAGACTTCAGGCTGAAAAAGGTTAGAAGGGACAACGAAGGCCATTTCTTATTACTTAAGGGGTATGTACACCAAGAAGAAATTACACTACTAAACATATATGCACCCAACGAGGGGCCAACAAAATACATAAAACAACTGCTAAGAGACCTCAAAGAAGACATTAACAGTAGCACAATAATAGTTGGAGACTTCAACACTGCTCTATCAACGATGGATAGATCAACAAGACTGAAACTCACCAAGGAAATATTGGCCCTGAAGGGAAGAAATAGAAGAAAAGAGAGCTAGTGGATATATACAGGGCTTTTCATGCCAAAAAAGCTGAATACTCATTTTTCTCTAGTGCACATGGAACATTCTCCAAGATAGACCACATGCTGAGCCACAAAGCATACCTCAATAAAATAAAAAAAGATAGAAATTGTGTCAGCTATCTTTTCAGACCATGATGCACTGAAAATGGAAGTTAACCGTACACAGAAACAGGGAGTCAAACCAAACACCTGGAAACTGAACAACTCACTCCTGAACAACAAATGGGTCATAGAAGAAATCAAACAGGAAATCCAAAGATTTCTGGAAACATATGAAAATGAAGACACCAACTATAAGAACTTGTGGGACACGGCAAAAGCCGTGTTAAGAGGGAAGTTTATAGCTCTGCAAGCATTCATCAGGAAACAAGAAAGGGCCCACATAAATAAGCTGACTACACAGCTGAAGACATTAGAAAAAGACCAAAAAAAGGGGCCCAACCCAGGCAGAAAAAAAGGAAATAATAAAACTTAGAGAGGAAATCAATGAGTTGGAAACAAACAAAAAAAAAAAACAATCCAAAAGATTAATGAAACCAGGAGCTGGTTATTTGAAAAAATAAACAAGATTGACAAACCATTGGCAAGACTTGTAAGGACAGGGAGAGAACCCAAATAAACAGAATCAGAAATTAAAAGGGTGACATCACAACAGAAACCACAGAAATCCAAAAGATCATCAGAGATTACTTTGAGAGCCTGTATGCCGTGAAACATGAGAATCTAGAAGAAATGGATCAATTCCTGAAGTCCTATAACCTCCCACGGCTGAAACAAGAAGACCTCCAATACCTGAATAAGCCTATCACCATTGAGGAAATAGAAACTGTAATTAAAAGTCTTCCCAAACACAAAAGCCCAGGTCCAGATGGATTCACTAGTGAACTCTACCAAACCTTTAAGGAGTACCTACTGCCTGTCCTTTTCAAGCTCTTCCAGGAAATAGAAGAAACAGAAACACTCCCAAACAGCTTCTATGAGGCACACATCACCCTGATACCCAAAGCAGGGAGAGACAACACAAAGAAAGAAAACTACAGACCAATATCCCTGATGAACATGGATGCTAAGATCTTCAACAAAAATACTAGCCAACAGAATCCAAAGACTCATCAAGAAGATTATAGATTATGACCAAGTAGGATTCATCCCAGGAATGCAATTAATCTGTTGAATTAATTTCTCCTATATAATTCAGTATGACACTACTTTTTCTGGCAAGGAATGAAATATATGAATTCCACCTTAAGGGTGAAGTCTAATTACATACTTCCATAAATATAAGGAAAATAATAACTTCTGAATATAAAGGTATACGCAAGGCCCAGACTCCACAAAGCATTAACTTGCTAATCTTCCCTATGCTTTTGAACGAGCAGGGGACTAACAAAGCTTCCGGAATACTCAGATGCTGTTTAACTTGTCCAAATAAATTCTATTTCCTTATTCCCTGAAGCATATTTACCTGGTTGTTCCCACAAATAATGAAGCCAATGGCATGGTTTTCTGATTCTTTATTATGAGAGTTGACCAAGGACTATTGCCATCTGAGAGTGGCCTTATTCTATAAGAGAAAGATAATAGAACTACATGATTCAAATTAGTACATGCCAACAACATTTTTAAGAAAGCAAAGAAGATACATTTGTACTCTGTTTTAAAGCACTTACAAAGTACAAAAAAAAAACCTTAAAATGAGAAAAAAATATATAATGTAATTGCTAACTAAATAAGTTGGTAAGATGAATTCATCCTATAAACTAAATGCATACCTTCTATTAATCTAATGACATTTAAAAGCTAATTCTGGCCAATAAGCTATTTTTGTTTTCGTTTGGTTTTGTTTTGTCTAGGGGGCCCCTGACTTGAGGCTCAGAGCTTACTTCTGTGCTCACTTCAGGGGGGGACCCTGGGAAGCATGCTCAGGGCCAGGGACCTAAGCCAGGTCAGCCCTGTGCAAGGCAAATAGGCCTTCTCACAGGTCACTCACGCACAAGGCAAATACACTGTACAACAACAGATGAGCCACATGTGAGGCAAATATGTTGTAATATATTTTTGGTCCCCATCATCTATTTTTAGGAAAGTGACTGCTACTCACCCCTATGCCACATACATACCTTTCTTTGCAATCAGTTCTTTTCTTTCATTTGAATTGAATTTGGTCCCCATGTACAACCTTTTTCTTAAAATTCCTTTTTAAGTCTTGAATTCTTCTTGTCGACACACCATGTTCCTTCCCCAAGTTTTATTGCTTTCATCTGAAGTCACTAAACATGAAAATTATCATTAGTTGTTTGCTTAAAAACTATTTTTATTGAGGTACCAATGTTTACAATATTGTTACTCATACTACATGGCAGAGCCTGGCAAGCTACCCGTGTTTTATTTGTTATGCCAAAAACTAGTAACAATTACGGACCTCAATTCCATGACCTGAAGGAATGGTTTGAGGCTCTTCCTGTCCCTGGAGCAAGCAGATGCCCTTGGGCTACACTTGCTTGTGACAGGACATATGGAGATGTTACTGGTGCCCGCTCAAGCAAATAGATGAACAACGGAAGATAGTGAAAGTGATACTTTGCATGCACACATCATTCCAAAGGCACACCCACCAGAACCAGCTGCTCCCACCACTCATTAACTAGTTTTTGGTTTTTTTTTTTTTTTTGCTTTTTTGAGTCACACCCGGCAAAGCTCAGGGGTTTCTCCTGGCTCTGCACTCAGGAATTACTCCTGGCGGTGCTCAGGGGACCATATGGGATGCCGGGATCGAACCCGGGCTGGCATGGGCCAGCCACGTGCAAAGGCTAACTCCCCACCCCGCTGGGCTATTGCTCTGGCCCCTCATTAACTAGTTTTTTAAATAAAAATTCTCTCTTGAACATTTATCTCTCTTTCACCTTATTTTTTAATACATTTCTTTCACTCAATCTATTGAGCTTTGCTTCACTAAAAAAAAAAAAAAACAATTCCAAAAACAATTTTATGCTGATAGTTAAGATTTCATTTTATTAGTAAAGTAAAAATAATCAAACAGGTTGCAGGGCGGCCTTCCTGCTGACTTTCCCTGCACTAGATTAATGGGAGGAGTGGCTTGGGGACAAATTTGGTCCCTTGGCTTGTTTCCTCGCCAAGCCCCCAGAAGTCAGAAAACCTCGCAACACAACCACAGCCATTCTCAAGGTGCGGACCCCACACCAGGACACAGTCCAATTCCAGTAGTGCCTGCACGATATCTCAAAACCTAGTCTAGCACAAACTGGTGGGAGTCAGAGGCTGGTAGGACAGAGAAGAGAACAGTGTGCTGGTAATCGTTGAGAATGATGGTGCCATCCAAGAACTAAATATTGAATATAGCATAAAGGTACACATGATAACCTCCAGATGTATGTAATGTAATCCAAAATATGTGAGAGGGAAGCAAGACAGAGAGAGAGAGGGAGAGAGAGAGAAAGAGAGGAAAAGATAGAGAGAAAAGGAGAGAAAAGAGATAAAGAGCCTGCCATGAAGGCGGGACTGGGGAGGGAGGAGGGAAGTGGGGACATTGGCGGTGGGAAGGGGGGGGGTGGAGAGATGGGTGCTGGAACACTGTATAACAAACCCAAACATGAGCATCTTGTAATAGTATATCTCACATTTAATTAAAAAAAAAACAAATAAACAGAACATTTCACCTAAAACAAATTTAGTATCCTAATCTTTTTAAAACAATCTAAAAACTATTTAATAAATTTAAAAACTAATAAATACTGTATATTTTAAGACATTTCCTCTGTATACTGTCAAGTTGTTATAGCCTCTCCCCCCAATTTTACTGAGACATAGTTGTTGACATGCTTAAGGGTTATAATATTTTCCCTGATTATATTACAACATGAATACCTTGGTAGGATAAGCTGACACCCGTTAAGGACACAACACGCTTACCATTACAATAGCGGTCACCATTGCAACACGTTCACCATTACAACAGTGATCCTTGTAATGTGGCTTCCAGGATCTGTCTTGACAGGTCTCATATCTATGTGTATCAGTGGTAACCATAATCCTCACATTGTACATTACATTCCCTTCTACTTATTGGGCTTCAACTACAAATTTCTACATTTTTAAACACCTTCCTCCAACCTCTACCCACCACACAGCTCTTTTAAAATTATTATTTTTCTATTAATATTTATTTCATTTACTATAATGATTTCATGAGCCATTCCTATTGTTGAAAATAGCAGGATTTCTTTGCTATTGATATTTAATTTGGCTATTAAAAATAATCACACATATCAATTTTTTCACACACGGATATCCATGCATCAATGGACAATTAGGTTGCTTTCATGTCTTGACTTTCATAAATAATGTAAAGCAAAGTAGACAGGAGTACATCTAGCTTTACAAATTAGTGGTTTTGTTCCTCTGAATATATTTCCAGAAGTAGAATTGCTTGATCATATAATAGTTCTATTTCTAATTTTAATTTTTTGAGAAACCTCCAGAGCTGAGTTCTTTATTTGATTGCTAAACAGATAAACAAGAAAAGGTAAAATGTGGGGGGGGGCTACTGATATTTTCAGCTTGTATTAATCATCTCTCTGAAAAAAGCTCTCTAAGTTTACTATGTTTCATGATAATCTATTAATTATGCCATGGGTATACAAAGATAGCAGGTTCCTGAAATAATAGCCATGTCCAATTTGCCTTTTTAACCATTTTATTCTGTTCAACAGGTAAAAGCTTATTTTGCCCTAAGTTGAAGACATCAGCTATAAGACACACCTAGAAGCTGAAATTCTCTAAGGAGTAAGTAGTGAATTATACTTTGTTCCTATTTTGTGTTTTGTTTTTGGATCGCACCTGGCTGTACACAAGGTTTACTTCTGGCTCTGTGCTCTGGGATCACTCCTGGCAGGACTCAGGGACCATATAGGGAGCAGGGATCAAACCCGGTAGGTCACATGCAAGTGGCACTTACCTGCTGTACTCGCTCCAGCTCCTTTTACTTATTCCTAAAGATATGTGTGCACTAAACATAATAGCATGTAGCAAAACCAATCACTAGAGCAAACCAGAGGAAAACATTGGGAATATGTTCTGTGTAAATATCAGATGGTGATTTCTTTAGAAGACAGTTATTTCTTCACATTATGAAATAACTTGGTTTTATCTAATATTCACTCATAGTTGTAGCATAAGGTCCTTGATTCTTACTATTATTTAAACAGTCTTTGGAGGAATCACTTTCATCAATAAATGCTGGATTTAGAGGTGACTACAAGAGTATGCCACCCGCATGGCAAGCCTAGCAAGCTATCCGTGTTGTATTTGATATGCCAAATACCAATAACAATTATAGACCTCATTCCCATGACCTAATACAATGGTTTGAGACTCTTTATGTTCCTGGAGCAAGCAGATGCCCTTGGGCTCTACTAGCATGAGACAGGGCATATGGAAATGTTACTGGTGCCCGCTCGAGCAAATTGATGATGAACGGGAAGACAGTGATACAGTGATACAGTGAAATAGAAATGATTTCCATTTTTCTTAATATGTAATACATAATTATTCTTTGCTTCCATTTCAGTGTTTTTTGGTTCGCTTTTATGTTCTTTTACTGCTTTCAGAGCTGACTTTAATAACTAAAGTCACTCACATTTCCCAATATGCCAGATAACATCTAGAACTGAAAGTGAATCAAATGTGTGTATAAATGTTTCTGTCCTACCCAAGAGGCAAACTATTTACAATAAAATATGCACTATAAATGACATAAAATACAGTGACCTCAAACTCAAAAGAGCTTCAAAGAGCAATAAAATTGATAACCATAACACTTGTCAGCACACAGAGTTCTTAACTCATTGAAAGACAACATTCCAAGTGATTTTCATATATTTTACTCCTCCAAAATACTCTCCTTGGGCTGGAGCCATAGTACAGTGGGTAGGGTGTTTGCTTTGCATACAGATGACCAGGGTTTTATCCCGACACCACATATGATCCCCTGAGCACTGCCAGGGGGTGATCCCTAAGTGCTGAGCTATGAGTAAACCATGAGCACAACTGGGAGTAGCCCCAAAACAAAAACAAAAAAATACAAACAAAGACTCACTTTACAGTTTTTCAGAAAAATTAAAAAAAAAATGTAATTAGAGAACTTTCCTAAAGTCACAGCAAGCAGAACCAGAACTGTAATTCAATCCTAGACACTGTTATTCCAGGAGTCATTTTTTTTTTTTTATTTTAGGGTCACACCCAGCCGGCAATGTTCCAGGTTACTCCTGGCTTTTGACTCAGGAATTACTCCTGGCAGTGCTCAGGGGACCATATTGATGCCAGGATCAAACTCAGGTCAGCCACACGCAAGGCAAACGCCCTCCCTGCAGTGCTATCGCTCCACCCCAGGGGTCATTTTCTTAAGAGTCACTAGAACAGTAAAAACAATGAGGCTAGATAGTAAAAACAACAGGACATCTATCCAAGTTAGCAACAGAAGGAAACCTAGAAACAAAGAATGTCATGTGGGTACCTATGGCCAGGAAGAAGACCAGGCTCAAGGCTACATTAAAAACAACAACAACAACAACAACAACAACACAACTAAACTGGAAGCACCCAGTGTGGGCGAGACTGCAGAGGAAAAGACTCCTCATTAACTGCTGCTTCATCTGAGTCCACCTCTCCGGGAAACAGTAGGATGACTTCTCAGCAAATTGGAAACAGAACTCTAATATGACTTAACAATACCACTTCACAGCATCTGGTCCAAGAACACAAAACATGAACTCTAAAGGATGCATGTCCTCCTAGGTTCACTGCAGCGCTTAACATAGCCAAGAAGTGGAAATAACCCAAATGTCCGAGGACAAATGAGTGACTAAGGAAGTGGTAATTAGATTCAATGGACTTTTACTGGGTATAAGAAAAAGTAAATGTTGCCTTCCAGAGCTAAAGGATGTTAAGTCATAACACGAGGGAGAACAATGAATATTGGAGTCTCTGTCATGTGACAAAGAAAAAGGGCAAGGAATTGCACAGAACCTAATGGTACTAAATCCCTAAGCTCTCACACCAGAGCTGAGATAGTGATGTTAAGGGTAGGGGGTTTGTAGGGCAGAAACAGGTGGACGAGACATGACATAAGGACAGTAGTGGGTGATTTTGAGCACTGTGGTATTGGTGGGGGGGTACCCCAAAAGTATAATAAGCTTTAACACTATTCTAATTCTGCTAATTCAACAACTATAAAAATAAATTTGAATCTTTCTGTAATCAAAATCCCTAGCACTCCTTCCAGAGAGTTAAACACATGTTCACAGAAAACATGTGAATTTACTAACCTCGAATATGTCAAAACTAAAACTCAGAAACTACTAATGTTCTTTTGTGAGTAGATAAATTATACCTCCAAAAATAGGCCAGGATTTAGTGTTAAAAGAAAATAAGCTATCAAATTACAATACAAGGAACTGCTTAAACACGTCAAGTAGTAAGAAGCCAATATAATAAACCTATCTACTCCATGGCAGTAACTGTATGGCACTATTAAGGGCAAAACCGTGGAGCTAATAAAAAGATCAACAGTTGCTAGGAGGTGGAGTTTAGGAAGATAAAGAACGGAGCATAGGGGACGCTAGGGGCATGGAACAATTTGGCATCATATTATAATGAACTCACCTCATGACATTTGTTCCAGTCCAGAATGTACAATACAGAGTGAAGTTCTGGGCAAACAATGGACTTTGGGTCATGGTGATGTGTCATGTAGGTCAACTGACTAATGAATGCACCGCTGAGGCTCTGGGTACTTACTGGTCACTGGGGAAGAGAGCAGAACTACACATGGGGCACTTTGCACCTTCCTCTCAATCTGCTGTGAATCTAAACTGCTCTAATTTTTTTTAAAATCTCAGTATACGTGTGTTTTTATGTGTATGGACACACACAAAATATGGACACGAGAGAAACGGTTGGGGGAAAACAGAGGCAATTATCTTTTCTAGTTCCCTTGTGTCCTCACAGAGTCCTGAGTCAAGCCTTAACACCCTTTTTGATCCTTTCATTAAACTTCTGCTCTCTGTACTCAAAGGCAAAGTACAAAGCTTATGTGATAGAAACACATTTTCTCAGAAAACCAAATCAGTTTTTCTAAATTTACACTTATTTTACATGGGAAAAGCACATTTATTTTATTTGAACTATTACATATTTATTTGGATTGTTTCCCTAACTATAAAGAATTAGACTTTTAGGAGTTTAAAAAAAATTATCTAGGGGATGGAGCGATAGCCCAGAGGGTAGGGCGTTTACCTTGCATGCGGCCGGCCCATGCTGGCCCGGGTTAGATCCCCCGGCATCCCACATGGTCCCCCGAGCACTGCCAGGAGTAATTACTGAGTGCAGAGCCAGGAGAAACCCCTGAGCATTGCCAGGTGTGACCCAAAAAAAAAAAAAAAAAAAAGCAAAAAAAAAGTATCTATAGGTACATAGGTTTTTATTACAAAAAATAAAAGGAAAGAAACTGACATCAGGTGTAAGCAAAGAAAGGGGTATCGGTTCCCCTCAAAACAGGGGGTGGCATCACAACAGAAAAAATTCAATGGAGGGAAAAAGGATAAAAATTAATCACTTCAAATAGTCACTTAGATTTGATTACTCACATACACACAATAACATACTCTTTTGCTTAGCCTATATTTGAAGTTTACTTGGACTTGCCTTTAAAAACAACCAATAGTTTAATTTTATTCCACTAAACTTTCATTTAGAATCTGACTGAGATTTCCAACTTTTAACCTACTGGGAGATTTGACTTACTGCCCACTTTTGAGAAAACAAATTACTCAGTGCCCCACTCCCATCTATCTTCCTAAGCAAACACACAGAAAGCCATCCCGCCCCACAGTCCACCCCCCACACACACACATTTCAGCCGCACAGGGAAGTGTTTGCCACCTGCCATGCTTCCTTCCATCCCCACCTTCTCATGATTAGTGCCTCTGAGGGGGACATAGGCGCAGTAGCACCCACTCAGAGGGACACGGAGAGTAACCGACAATGACAGAGTAAAGATGCCAAGCAAGTTAGCAATGTGCATTGTTCTAATAGTCTGAACTTATTCTTTCAACGTATGGCTTTCTTTCTGCTGCTGGTCGTGTTGTTGCTGCCAGAGATGGGCACACTTGACTGTTGTGTGTAGGAGACCGCACACTCCACCATGGTTCCTGGGCACTGCAATGTGTGATCTGCTGGGCTCACACTCACAGCTTGTGTCATTCTATCACTGCAATACCCAGCGGCCCAGAACTTATTAGAGAACATATCTAAGGCTGAAATGCTACGTTGTGTTTTGAGGTATTAGTCTGGTTACAGCTACAGTACTCTAAAGGTAAAGCTCAAGAAGCAAAGCATTTTCTCCCTCACCAAATAAGAAAAGGAAGAAAACTCGAATTTTAATTTTTTGTTTTTCAAACTATATATCATATCATAGCAAAACTATACAAACGAGACCGTTGCTATGCCAATGTTACACTGCAAATGATAAAATGCTTCAAGCTACGGTACTTCACTTTCTATATCTCATCTCCTACTCAATAGCCTAGTCCTAACCAGGCTAGAATCTAAAGAAGCGTTTATCTAAAAATAACACAACCAGGCAAAGGAATAAAAGAAAATTTCATTTTCTAAATAGCAGTAACACCTTTCAACATCACAGGCTATGACCAGATGTGATATTTATAACATGTATACATCACTAAAATCCATGTCGATTTATGGCAGAAAATACAGAGGCCCCGCCCGTGAGGGGCTCCGGCTTACACTGTATAGCCCTGAGTCGGGGATCACCGTCGGACTGCTGGGCGGGCTTGAGCTGCTGCTGTTCAAACTCCTCCTTTTGTCCAAGCTGGGAGAGGCCTGCACAGTAATTTTGTGCTGGAAATCTGTTGTAAGCGGATAAAAAGGAAGAACAGAGAGTTAATGGTTCTAAATGATTTTCACAGGTACTTCCTTAGCACACAGCAGTGAAAAAGAAAAGGCTATTAAGAATCAAAATATGCCATCCTGTAAGAATACACCAGACTCTAAGAAAAAAAGTCTATGGCAGAGTCTGTCATTTAGTTTCTTACTTGTTCTTTCAGCGTTAAAATGAATAAATAATGATTCAGAATCTATGATATATTAGGTACAGAAAGATAAACACACTCAGATTAAAATATTAATGAGTCTGTTTCATACTCAGATTCATCTGCTGAGAGTTCCCTTAGAGGCACAGTTAAGAATGAAACTAAAACAGGAGGCCTTGGTCTAAATAAGCCTGGCTCGGTCACTAAACAACGATGGACCTCAAATCAGAAAAAACTCAACATTAAATGAATGGAACAAAATTCTCACAACCCTTAAACTTAGTTTTCTAATGTACTGCATTTGAATATACAGGACTGCCCCCTCTTAATATTAATTCATGTTTGTTTCTTTGGGTCATTTATTCTGCCCCTCGAGGTGTTGCAGGTGTGGCTGAGGTACCCGCTGCATCAGCAGGTGCTCCGTGGGCCCTGGATGGTTGATGGTCTGACATAGAAAAAGACTGGGTCCCCTGGGATGAACCCAGAGCCACAGCAGAGCCAGGCAAGCTAGCCATGGTGTATTTGATATGCCAAAAACAGTAACAAAAATGGACCTCATTCCCAACAAATAGAGACGTTATTGGCGCCAGCTAGAGCAAATCGATGAACAACGGGAAGACAAGTGACAAGTGATCCTTTATGAATTTATTGTGCTACACAAAACCTGTGTTATATCTGTAGTTTTTCCTCTGTTGATCGGACTCTAGCATTTTAATTTTTCAGACCCAGTCAAGGATGTTAAGAAAGGTAAGAAAAGCAGCTTCCTGACTTGCAGTGGAAAGCATGTTGTGGTCAAGATGTTCTACACCAGGTTTATCATCGAGGTGACATGTGGACTGCGGTGGGTCCCCAGGACATTCCAAGGCCATGGTGAAAATCCCATTAATTAGAGGAAAACAATTTAAATTCTTGAAGACTCAAGTGAAACTCTGGAATTCAAATCTAAGATTTCCATTTCATGCCATAGAATATAAATTTTGTAAGTAGATAAATTTCTTGAGAATTAAATATAAATTTCTTAAGTATATGATTTCATAACTATATAAATATTATACATTGTAGAATTTACAGGATATGTGTGTTTGGTTAGATTTGAATGATCAGGGGAAAATTTCTATTATATTTTTACCAAATTCCTAAAGCCTGCTTAAGTGGGAGTTTTGTTGTTCTTATTTTTTTGGGAAGCCTACCTAGCTCTGCTCAGGTGTGACTCCTGGCTCTGTGCTCATGGATCATCCCTGGAGGGCTTGAGGGACCATCTGGGATGCCAGGAATCGAACCAGGTTGGCCACATGCAAGGCAAGCCCCTACCTCCAGTTACTTAAGCATAATTTTCAACAAAATTTCTTGCAAATCTGAAATGATTATGGATCAAGACTTGAGGGAGTCAGTTAAGATAGTAGATTAAAAAGATAATTTGATTAGGAGCAATAAAGAAATGTTAGAATTAGATGGCAAGGCTTTAAAGGCTAGGACAACACCCAGTATGGATAATCTTTGGGATGGTCCATTTTCCCAAGCAACTCTATTTTCATCATATGAGCACAAAATCTACAAACTAACCTCTGCCCCTGCCAAGCTGCAAAATAGCCCAATCAATCGAAAACCAAAGGCTAAGCTTAGTACTGCACCAGAAGGACACCTCGTCATTTCTTTCTTCCGGGTTCAAGTGTTTGACAACTTTTGTTCCTAGACTTGTTTCAGACACCCTCCTCATCTCTGGTAATCCTACTCTTCTCCCCTGTAGTCCCAGTCTCTCAGGAGAACTGCCTATCTTAGGTGGTGGTCATCATCATTGTTTGAAGCTGTGTTTCTTGACTTTTTTCTACTTTGGCCCTCTCTTGTTTCCTTCCTATAGCCCCACTTTCCTACCAGGTACCTTTCTAAGTCTCCTATTGGGGCCCCCAAGTCATGAGACTTTCACCCATGGCCTTGGAATATCCTGGGGACCCACATATCACCTAGATAATAAACCTGGTGTAGAACACCTTGACCTAAAAAAAGGTCAAAGGTCACCTACCTAAAGAAAAGGTGCTTTTTCTTACCTTTCTTAACATCCCTGACTGGGTCTGAAAATTAAAATACCAGAGTCTGATCAACAGAGAATATAGGTTTTGTGTAGCACAAATAACTTCATAAAGAATAAATGACCCAAAGAAACAAACATGAATTAATATTAAGGGTGGGCAGTCCTATGTATACAAATGTACAAACATTATTTCATTCAGAGAGAGCTACACTTTTTTTTTTGGCTGGGGGTGGGTGGGCGAGGGGACTTTTTTGGGTCATACCTGGATGTGCACAGGGCTTACTCCTGGCTCTGTGCTCAGGGATCACTCCCAAAGGGCTTGGGGACCATATATGATGCTGAGGATCAAACCCAGGTCAGACCTATGCAAGGTACATGCCTTATCTGCTAGACTGTCTGCTGGTTCCCTCCCCACCCCCTCTATAGCTACAATTCTTCAATCCATCTTCCTAAGCGTAAAGTTTGGTTCCTCTGGTCTACCTCAGGGGAGCTAACTGCATTCTTCAAAACCTCTCAAAAGCTTCACAAAATTCTCAAGTTGGAGATCAAAATTATAACACCATCAAAAAGCTCCTGAAAGTCTGAACAGATGCTTTTCACAGTTCCAACCCCATCTTGCCCCACTCGCTCATTACTCATTGTTGTCTAAAAAGATTTTAAAACAAACCAAAAAGAGCTGTAAAATTCCCACCTAGGAAATAATTTTGATTCTCTGGGCCTTACTGTCTGTCACAACTATTCAAACTGCAAACACAGTAAGGAAGCAACTCTACACACTCCATAGGAGATTAACACACTCCATAGGAGATTAAACCCATGGAGATTAACACACTCCATAGGAGATTAACAACTCCCTAGGTATTAATGAACCTGGGCAAGCAGCAAGCAAGCCCTTTCCCTGCTACTCCCTCTCCCACCCCACCGATCACCCTTTCCACATACTTTAATGTCTAACCGTTCTAAATCCATGCACCGCACCAGACAGGGGTCGGCCGGATGTGGCCCATGGGGCTGTTTGCTGATCCCTACTAAAGCCACACTGCTTTATTTTCAGTTCCTTGAAGAAACCAGGTTGTCTTTGCGTGTGTTCCACTCTCACGTCTAGCTCCTATCTGTAAACTTTACTTCAGGCCTCAATTTAAATGCTAACTGCTATAGTAAGCCTTCCATGAACCCCTCGGTCCAGGTGATATCACTCTGCTAATCGCTGTCATAAGACTTTTCCCTCACAATAGTTAATAATTATGGCAGGTAAATAAGTATTTCTTTAATGATTAGCTTGAGGTTCTCCCCCTCCTCCTTTGCAATGCTGAGTGTATATGGGCAGGGGTCACTGTAGTTTCTCCCACAGCTACAAACCATGCCAAAATGGCAGTGTCTCAACACATAAAGGCGATTGGCAAATTTTTGCTGAATGAATATTTTCTACTTAAGACCAAAAATAACATGAAGGCGAAAACTAAAATCATACTTATTAGAAACCACATTCATTGGTACACAGAGTAGGCTCAAATTGCTACTTAAAGTGAACTGTTGAGAAATGCAGAGTAGGGTGGAGAGAGGTTTGGAATACAAAGCAAAGGGAAAAGAATCTCAGCCCGAGGCACACTTTGACCAGGCAGAGAAAGAAAGGGCTTGGTACCCTGAGGAACTACACTGGGAGAAAGAGAAGATTTGGTACCCTGAGGAAATACATAGGGAGAAAGAGAGGGGCTTGGCACCCTGAGGTACTGCATTTGTTCATGGGTCAACTCTTGTTTCTTTCTCAGAGTTGCAAATGTGTTTCTGAAAAATTCTTTAAGCTATTTCCACATAAGAATGTAGCTTACAAAAAAGATTCAAGTAAGAATCTTGGTATTCTGATAGTCTCAGTACCATTCAATCTATTTGGTATCAAATGTTTCCTCCTTAATAGGTCATTACAAACCGGTACTAAAATGTGGCAACTTGAGGAATTTTCTACCTCTGGAATCAGCTGATTCCCTTGAATTTAAGTTTCAAAACTTGCTTTCCAGGCTACATAAACATTCAAACTATAAATGCTAGTTTTTCGTTCCTTAATCTTTGTGTGCCCTACTTTAGAATATCGTGCAAGCAATTTATGTGCACTACCCAAGTACACACATATAGGCAAGCTGAGCTGGGGATGCTAATGAAAAAGAGTTTCATAACAGTAGCTGTGTTCTGATGTGGTATTTTAGGGCAAAAAAGGAATACAGGAATGTCAGCTTCAAAAAAAAGTCAATTATTTCAGCTTGCTGTAAATAAATGCAATTCTTATTTCTTCTCAGTAAAACAAGGCAAAATTCAACCTCAGAAATCTGGGGCGGGGGTGGCCCTGGAGCTGGGGCTGTGGTGGAGCACGGGGAGCAGGCGTGGGAGGCGGGCGCGGTGGCTGCAGCGGCTGCGGAGCTGACGAGAAACTCCTAGATTTCCTCTGGAAGTGAGGTAGAATTTCCTAAGAACAGAATGGATGGAGAAGAGAAAACCTATGATGGCTGTGAAGGCCCTGATGCTATGTATGTCAAATTAATATCCTCTGATGGCCATGAGTTTATCAGGAACAATAAAAGCCATGTTGAGTGGCCCAGGTCAGTTTGCCAAAAATGAAACCAATGAAGTCAATTTTAGAGAGATCCCATCACATGTACTGTCCAAAGTATCCATGTATTTCACCTACAAGGTCCGCTCGACACTTACAGCTCCACCGAGATTCCTGAATTCCCAATTGCACCTGAAATTGCACTGGAACTGCCGATGGCTGTGAATTTCCCAGATTGTTAAATAAAATAAATTATAATAAACTGTTAACTTTTTCCAGTATTTAATACCCATAGTCCAGTTAGTAACTTTTCATATATAGCATGTTGCCCGTATGCAGCTGAACTTTATTGTTCACTGCAAAGCAGAGATCTTCTGTTCTTTCACATAGCAATCAGAGCTGACATTTGTTTGCTACATCAGTGAATTAAGGACATTTTCACAAGCTGAGAAATAAACAAATAAAGCCAATTCTAAGTGGTTTTGCCTTATCCTTTGGATGTGATTTTTTTTAATTAGTGGTGATGGCGGCAAATGCTAAAATTTAGGCATAAATGAACATGTTCTCCAAGTAAATAGTGGACTCTGTATTTCTGTTTTGTTTTTTAAACTATTCCAGTCTTGTAGACATTAGTGGCATTACCAGAGTTATGCAAATGTTGCATTAGAAACATGTTTATAACTTAGCCAAGACTTCAGTTTTTTATAACTGTCAAAGACATGAGTTGAAATTTCTTAGGTGTCTTTTGATAAACTGCAGTATTGTTTAAATTGTTTCTTGTCCTTTTGTTTATAGCTGTGATTTAAGAACTTTTATTTAAAAAGCAATTTTTTGTGGGTCACACCTGGCTCTGCACTCAGGAATCACTCCTGGCAGTGCTCGGGGGACCATATGGGATGCCAGGGATCGAACCCAGACCACAGGTCTGACCGTGTGCTAAGCCTAACGCCCTACCTGCTGGGCTATCGCTCCAACCCTAAAAAGCAATTTTGGAAGATTACTAGTTCAAGCTTTTGGAGCTAGTAACTGCATTGTAGCCAACAGGTCAACTACATGACTGATTCAATGTGCATTTTAGCCAATTTACAGGATGTACTTTACTATAAAGCTTTTTTGGATACTCATTCTTCCATAGTCCCTTGTCGTGTTCACATTTTGTATGTACGTGTTATGACTTAACCTCATCCAGACCTTAGAGTTCCCTGAATTCTCGTCTTCCTCCTTCCATTTGAATTATTTATGAGAAACGTTTTGAGATATACAATGCAGCTCTTAACAGTATACTGTTACATGTAAATAATCTTGTTAATTAAAATATATCATCCCAAATATGAGAATGATAATTGGTGGGTCTTTTACCCACAGGTAGTGTGAACTCATACTTCTAAGGAGGTCAGTAAGCTTTCCTACTAAACATACCAAAAAATAATTAAAAACCATGACAGCATCCGAAAAGGAGCACGGGACTTGTGTTTATAAATCTTTCGTCTTAGTAGTGACAACAACGCTGTCATTATAGGGTCTATAAATTAAGCTTTCAACTTAGTTCTTCCAGATAGGTTTACTGTGGACCTATTTTTCTGGGAATTGCAACCATAAAGAACCAAATCTGCCAGCCTCCTGTGTGCCTAGGTGTGGGCAACCCTGAGCATTCCTGTAATGCTTATGAGGCCAGAGCAAGGCTATAGAAACGTCAGAAAATTAAGAACACCAATACTTATAAAATTAGATTTTACTCTTAAAAGGCATAATGTTGTACTTTCTAGCTTATGAAAGTAGTGAAATATACATGTTAGTTGCATATATTTTAGTAACTTCATAAGCCATACAGGTACATATTTTAGTATAAAAGACTGTCAAGTTCAAAACTTAGGAGGCTACCTGGTGACAATGCCGATTACAAACCTAAACTACCATCCTAATTGTCAAGGTGATAGCTAGATGCAGTTTATTTAACCTTGGCCAACTTCAGTGGGTTACTTTGTATATAGATTCAAAAGTAATTATAAGTTTAAAACATCGGACTAGAAGATTAGGAAAACCTGTATATCTTACGAATGGTACTTGCATGTTAATAAAGGCTCAAATGATTGAAAGATTGGAACAATTGGTATTTGATCTTTTTGACCTTTTTAAGGATTCATGAAATCAGGATTGTTCCATAAAGTTATGTAATAGGAATTATTTGATTAAATTTAAGAGAATTAAAAAAAGAAATCTGAGATTTAACAATTCTGCTACTTAAGATTAATCATCAGAACTACTTAATTTCATGCATTTTCCATCATCTCATATTAGTCAATTTCCTCTAAAGTAATAACAATAATAGTTATAACACTGAATATAATACTAATTCAGATAATATCTAGAGAAGTAAACTCATGAGTCTTCTGAATTTTGCTCATCTGGACTACAAAGCAGAAACCTTGGTAGGAATGAAACAGACTATTTTAAGTTTTTCTGAAACATCCAACAATGGTCATCCAAATCATACCTTCAGCTAAAAGCCAGTATCAAAAGAACCTGAAAAAGTACTTGTTTTCCCCCTGAGAAAAATAAATAAGGAACCATAGCCTATTTCCAAATAATTGATAATGTCTATTTTGTGCTCAGGACTACCACATATCTTCAATTAGCTGATTAGTTGAGGACTTCTGTAATACATGGTAACATACTTCAAGTATTCTGTACAAAGAATTTTTATAAGACAATTTACAAGAAACAAATTGATGTTATCATTATTTATATCAAATATATACCCTCTTAGCAAACATAATAGGAAAACATTAGAATTCATAGTTCTCTAACGCACTACATTAAAGAGAGATAATAAGGTATGCACAGGTAGATATTAACATGCAAATTCTATGCGAATGAATTCAGCATTTGCTGTCACTCATTCCCTTTATTAGTGAATAACAACATACACATAAGTTATTTTTACCTTAAATCAAGCATAATATATAATATCAAAGAACTTAATTTCATAAGTGAATACATGGTTTGCTTCTTCTACTGTTCAGTTTCTCTTAATGCAATTCTTTTATGCTACTGTCATAACAACTTTAAAAGTTTCCCCCAACAAAAAATGGGGAGAAGAAATGAACAGAAACTTCCAAAAAGAAGAAACTCAAATGGCCAAAAGGCATATGAAAAAGTGTTCTTCATCACTAATCATCAGGGAGATGCAATCAAAACAATAAGGTATCATTTCATACCACAAAGACTGGTACACATGCAAAAGACCAAGACAACCAGTGCTGACCTGGATGTGGGGAAAAGGGACTCTCATCCACTGTTGGCGGGAATGTGAACTTGTACAGCCTTTTTTGGAAAACAATATGGACATTCCTCCAAAAACTAGATATTGAGCTCCCATTTGACCCAGCAATACCTACTCCTGGGAATATACCCTGGAGACCCAAAAAACAGATAGAAGAAACACTATCTGCACTTCAATGTTCATCGCAGCACTATTCACAATAGCCAAAATCTGGAAACAACCTGTATGCCTGAGAACAGAAGACTGGCTAAAGAAACTATGGAATATCTATATTCCATCTATATAATGGAATACTATGCAGCTATAGAAAAGATGAAATCACAAAATTTACATGCAAATGAATATTATCATGCTGAGTGAAATTAGTCAGAAGGTAAAAGACAAATATAGAATGACTGCATTCATTAGTGGTATATAAATATATACTAGTACTCTACTAATTGTGGGAAATGTTAACGCCACACTAGACTGAACAAGACTGAACGTACCCAAAAGGATTTACATGATAATCCTTAAATGTCTGTAGGGCAAAGCACAATGTGTAAGGAAAGAGAGCAAGAGAGAGGGAAAGTGTGTGTGTGTGTGTGTGTGTGTGTGAGAGAGAGAGAGAGAGAGAGAGAGAGAGAGAGAGAGAGAAGTATTAAGAATAGGAATAGTGCCTGCTATAGAGGCAGGTTGGGGAGCGGCTGAGGGAATTTGGGATATTGGTGGTGGGAATAGGACACTGATGGAGGGACGGGTGCTGGAAAAATGTATGACAGAAACCAATTGTGAACATATTTTTAACTGTATATTGCACAGAGGTATAATAAAAATTATTTTTAAAAAAGTTTCCCTAGACTTACTGGTTTGTTTTTATACTTTAAGGATTTTAAACCTTCAAATGAAAAGTGATATAATTGACGTCCTCAATGTATTTGATTGAAAATTTCAACAGCAGTTTCAGTATCCCAAAGGAAGTCAGTTTAGACACATTACGGATTTTTATTGAAGCAATATAACTAATAACAAATTAACAATAATTTTGTATTTTGAACATTCACTAAGTCTCACAATGCTGGTTCAATGCAAACCACTAATAAGAAATTCCAGTTTGAGGGGCCGGAACAATAGCATAGTGGGTAGGACGTTTGCCTTGTACATGGCCAATGAGGATTCAATCCCTAGCATCCCATAGAGCACCCTGAGCACCACAAGGAGTAATTCCTGAGTACAGAGCCAAGAGTAATCTCTGAGCATCACTGGATGTGACCCCAAGAGCCTTGGCCCCTCAAAAAGAAAAAGAAAAAATTCTAGTTTGAGTTTAGAAAGAGGAAACCAAACCAGAGAGGCAGTTACCACAGGGAAGGCACTTGCCTGGCTCACAGCTGAGCTGGGCTTGATCAGTCCCATAAAATCCCCAGGAATGATGCCTGAGCACAGAGCCAGCAGGAAATCCTGAGCACTGCTGGGTGTAGCCTCGCCAGTGCCCCCAAACATACCATACCTGAAGGCAAACTGATGCGATGTCCATCTTTGAGCTTTAAACGGCTTCTTTTAAATTTCCCCTTCCTCTTCTTTACGTTGGGCTTCTCCCTGGTTCAGCTGGAAGATCATGATGTTAAGCTCCCGCTCCAGCACATCAATCTCGCGGCTCTGCAAGCTGCTGCTCACGCCGCTTTAGCAATTCTTCCTGGGACTTTTGCTGAAGCGCTGCTCGGGTCAGCTCCTCTTCCCGGGACCGCAGCTCCTGGAACAAGATGTTCATAAGCATAAGCAAGGAGCTGAATCTCGCCCTGCTAGTTCAAACACCTCCTCACTCAAGTCCTCACAGGCGAGCTCTCGAAGGTTAAGAGTCAAAACTAAGGCTACGTTCTCATCACACCACCAACTTAGACTGAAATGGAAGGCTTTTATTTTATACATTTTTTTTTAAAAATTGTATTATGCCGTGAGATATACAATTACAAAGATGTTCCTGTTTGGGTTTCAGTCATACAGTGTTCCAGCACCCATCCCTCCACCACAGTGCCCATTTCCCACCACCAATGTTCCCCATTCCCTCCCTCTCCCTGGCCTGCCTTTATGGCAGGTCCTTTTCTCTCTCTCTCTCTCTCTCTCTCTCTCTCTCTCTCTCTCTCTCTGAAACAGGAAGCCTTTTGAACAGATTTTTCTCTTCATAGTTCCAATGGTTCATCCAAGTTAAGGCCGATTTTAACATTAACTTTTTGCCTAGTCCTCACCCTTTATAGTCACCAAATATATACAATTTATACAAACACAGAGCAGTGAAGGGCAGCTATGAATGATCTATTTTAAAATATAGCCAAAAGTTAAAGTTAAACTAACTAAACGATTTATTATTTTAGTCTCAAATGACTACAGTTCATGTCTGTTACTTAGCAAGGTTTCCTGAGGGTATTTAAAATATGCCCTGGGGCGCAAGCACATGCTCTGAATGGGCAGTACCTGGGGCCAATCATGGGCAACATGGTCCCCCAGGTGATCCCTGACCACCAAGTCAGGTGCAAAGCACAAAATCAAACCAAAATAATAATCTGCCTTGAGAAAAAAAATCCTGCTGGAAAAATTAAGAAAAAAAAGATAAAATTAACCTGTTAACTGAAGGGCCACTAAAAATAAAATGAAATCTCTAAAGTTATTATATAACGGGAATACATTTATTTACATAGAATTTTACAGGATTTGAGTTCATCCCACAATGCTGACCATAGGGTTCTTCCCACAATGCTGACCCCTGGGAGGTGCAAGGGTTCTGGCCCCGACCTGTCCAAAGCCCCAGGGGCCAGGAAAACCTCCAAGAGTCACAATTTCAGTCATTTTCAAGGCAGGACCTCAGTGCTGCTTAGCTCCACTCACAAGAAAAGCCGATTTCAAATAAAGGTATGTGGGAGGCGGCGACTACAATTCTCCAGGTTTTCTTGGAGCTGGAGATGGGCCTTCCCACCGCCCCCTCTCCAGAATGTCTGGTGACTGCACCCAAGAACTGATCCACAAAAGCACATAAAAGGCAGAGATGCTTCCGGTTGCACATAAAAGGCAGAGATGCTTCCGGTTCATGCTGTGGTGCAGCTGCAAAGCGGCCATGCGAGATCTCAAAGCCTACCGTGCTGATGTGCCGTGTACCACAGCACATTTGCTGGGGCACTCAACCACAAATGTGTAGTCACAATGTCTATCCTCTAAGAACGTATCAGTAATTTTTTGTATAATAGGTTCAAACAGCCCTCTGGGTCCACTGTGAGATTTAATAATCTTTATTGACTTTCCTCCAAGAATGTACTTCTCCACCATATTTAGCAAATCAGACACAACATGCAATATAAACTAGATTATGCTTGAGGTAGGCTCAAACAGTGGTAGCAAAAATTTGAAATAAGTGTTATCCGTAGTTGCAGAATTGGTGGTTTTTTGGGGCAGAATTGGTGGTTTTGCATTCTATAAATTCAGTAAATGAATGCAAGAACACAGAAGGGTGAATTCTGCACGTAGTAACCAGAAAAAGGTATGACCGTATCAATACCATTGCCATATATGTGCTGTAATAGTATAATTAATGCCGACTCAGGGAGCAGGTATGGGGCTGGGGCTGGGGGTAATGAGGGTCTTTGGTGGCAGCGGGAACACACTGGTGGTGGGAGTGAGGTTGAGCGATGAAACAACTGTCATGTGGAACAGTTTGTACTCTGTAAATCCTGGTGCTTAAGTAAAGCTTAATCTTTTTTTAAAAAGAACTTTACAGGATTCTATCAACATCCAAAAAATATCATTTGGGCCAGGGACAGAGCTCAAAGGGCTGAAGCCAGTCTTGGCAGGTGGGAGATGCGGGTCCAATCCTGCACCTGCAGCCTTCAGTGTCCAGCCAGGAGCTCTCCTGAAGGAACTAATATCATGCCTCTCTATTATGCTACGTGCTGAAGACTAATTTCCATTTGGTTTTTGTTTCAGAAGTATTCAATTTCTGAAAAACAGAACATCAATGAATTGGGGGAAATATTTATCTTTGTAGAAAAAAATATTTAATAGTAAAACTGAGAGTACTACAAGTTATTTGTCATCTTGATTTACTTCTGGTTTTTGTTTCTGAAAATTTTAAAGCGCCAACTCCATTCTTATTTCCCTGCGACATGGCATTCGATCCCAGAACCACATTCCTCTTTAGTGCTGAATGACTTTGTCGCCTGAGTCACTTTGCTACTAAATCAAACACTCATATTAAAAATCAGGGTCTTTGCAAACTTTCACTTACATTATTCAAGATAAATTTAATCATAAAGTATACTTAATTCTAAAATCTTTGCTAGAGATACCTCTAATTACTTTTAGACTATGAGCTTTGAGAGTTACAAGTACTGTAAGATTACATGATTGTAGTAGGTCATATTTTGCAAGGGCCCACTTCAAAATATGGGTGTATTACAGAGACTGGCACATATTCAAAAGAGCAGAACAACAAGTGCTGGCGTGGATGTGGGGAAAAGGGGACACTCATCCATTGTTGGTGGGAATGCCGGCTGCTACAGCCTTTCTGGAAAACAATATGGACATTCCTCCAAAGACTAGAAATTGAACTCCCATTTGACCCAGCCATACCACTCCTGGGAATCTACTCTGGGAAGCCAAAAATACGCAGCGGAAACACCATCCCTACTTTTATGTTCATAGCAGCATTATTCACAATAGCCAGAATCTGGAAACAACCAGAGTGCCCGAAAATCAATGACTGGATAAAGAAGCTTTGGTACATCTACACAATGGAATACTATGCAGCTGTTAGGAAAAATGAAGTTATAAAATTTGCCTATAAATAGATGGACACGGAGAAGATTATGTTGAGTGAAATTAGCCAGAAGGAGAAAGACAGATACAGAATGACTGCATTTATTTGCATGACATAAATATATATGTACATATTATGATACCAATATCCAAGGTCAAGTGAAGCATATATCAGGAGGTCTTGTCAAAGGTGGAAATTATCACAAACGTGTGGGAGTCAGAGGCTAGGTAAGACAGAAAATGGAACAGTGTGCTAACAATTGTCGAGGGTACTAATGCCAACCTAGAACTGAGCATTAAATAGAGGCAAAAAGGGTACACATGACAACCCTTTAATGTATGTTCTGCAATCCATAGTCTGGAAGGGAAGGAAAAGAGAAAGAGAGAGAAAAGGGAAAGAAATAAAGAACCTGCCATGGAGGCAGGGCTGGAGGAGGAGGGAGGGAACTGGGGACGTTTGTATTGGGAGATGGGCACTGTTGGAGGGACGGGTGCTGGAACAGTGTATGACCAAAACCCAAATATGAACTTTTTAATTGTATATCTTTGTAATTGTAAAAATAAAAAATTAAGAAAAAAAATAAAAAATAAAAATAATGCTTCTAAAAAAACATTAATTTCTCTAAATTTCATCGACTGCAGGAGAAATGAGACAAACTGACATTCAAATAATTTTTACTAATATGTAACAGTTAATTGTTACACAGCAGATTTATTTATTACACTGGGTCAGATTAAATGACTTGTTATTCAAAAAGAAGAAAATTAAGAAAATGTAGATGTAAAAAAAAATTCTGGAGCTAATTCGAAATTGGCTCAAAATATTCAACTCGAGTTGTAAGAGGTGAGTCGGGTCTCAAGATGGAGGGTCATGATGCAAAGGAAATGAGAACAGTGGAGAACGCGGTTCATGGGGGGCTGGAGCTTTGAAAGCACAGGTGATAGTCAAGGGGGCCCCTGAGCTATGGGGCACACTCACGGACTATGTGGTGATGAGAGACCCCAAACATTTTTGCCTTAGTCATATGCTGAAGCGGCGGATGTGGCAATGTTTGATTAATCACAGGATTCCATAAAGTGCTGTCCCATCTAACAGAGAACACTTCTGCTGGAAGTATTTAAGAACACAATTTGAAAGTAGTTAAGTATTTAGGAAGACAAGAAGCAAACAATTTGAGAGACTACTTTGAAAAGTCTGGCAAAACTGAAACCATACAAGTTGTGGAAGACAGGGACAATGGAAAGAGATTTTGCTTCCGCAACTTTTGATGACTGTGATACAGCTGATAAAATTGTTGTTCAAAAAATATGTTGTTCAGGGGCCAGAGCGATAGCCCAGCGGGTAGGGCGTTTGCCTTGCACACAGCCAGCCCATGCCGGCCCTGGTTCGATCCCCGCATCCCATATGGTCCCTCGAGCACCGCCAGGAGTAATTCCTGAGTGCAGAGCCAGGAGTAACCCCTGAGCATCGCCGGGTGTGACCCAAAAAGCAAAAAAAAAAAAAAATGTTGCTCAGAAATACACTATTAATGGACATAACTGTGAAGTGAAAAAGGCCCTTTCTAAATAGAAAATGCAGTCTAAGGGACCGTGAGGGGTTGTGGATTGGGCAACTTTATGGGTTCTGGAGACAAATTTGGAGATGGTGGAGGAAGCGTTGGCCATGGTGTAAACCCTGGTGGAAGTGGAGGCAACAGGTGGCAGCAGAAACAGTTATGCAGGAGGAGATGATGGCGGGGTGGCGGTCCATGTTGGAGCAGTGGAGAAGCCTACAGTGATGGGGACCAGGGTATGGAAACCCAGGCAATGGGTACAGTGGAGGGGTGAGGGATACGACAGTCACAACCAAGGAGGACATTCTGGTGACTATGGGGTGCTGTGAACTATATCATGATTTTGAAAAGATAGGGGACAACAGCAACCAAATTATGGGCCCATAAAAGGAAGCAATTTTGGTGGAAGAAACCAGCAATCCCAATGGAGGTTGCTATGGCAGCGGAAGGTTCTGAAAAAGGCAGCAGGTAAGAGCAACAGTTCTCAGTAGGCGAGAGAACGAGGAGTTGTCAGGAAAGTGCAGGCAAGTGTGAGAGCTACCCCACACCCATTAGGGGAATTGTGAAAATAGGAACAAACAGCAACCGCAGCTCAAGGAGCTTCTTGTTCAGGACGGCAATAGCCACAGTTTGTGGCAGAGCAGCCATTAATGCAACACAGTGTCAATTAGGTGGACATCCCTGAGGTCTTTCGTCTGCTGGAGTTTTTTTCTTTTTTTTCATTACATCAGGTACACTACAGGTACCCTGTAAATTATACCGGTGGAACTAGGAATGAAAAATTAAGGAATCAGGCCACTGCCCTCCAATCACCCTGCCACCCCCAATCTCCGGTGTGTGATCATCCCCTGTGCCGGCGGACCTCTGAGGAAGAGATAAAGAAAACAAATTCAATAGCGTATTTTGTATGTTCCTACTACAGTGCCTGAATTAAGAAATAACGTCTCATTTTTAATTCCTGGGCCCAAGCTAAAATGTAAATCCCTTATAATAAATTTATAAGTATTTTTAAAAATCACTTCACACAAGAAAGAAAATAAGGTCAAAAAGAATGACACTTTTTGACTAGTTTTGAAAAAAGAACTATTGCTTCTGAATGAAATTTAAAATATTAAAAAAAAATGGGGAGAAAAAATGCGGATTAAAAGAATCTGCTTTGAATACTTTGAAATCATAAAGTTCATACAAAAACCTATTTGGCTCCCGAGATTAGTAAGCAGTGATATTTGGTTCCTGAGATCAGTAGCAGTAATATTTGTTTAATTGCTTGGCACAGACGACCCAAGTAATGGCAAATCCAGATTGCTGGCTGTAGAGGTTAATCATTAATCGAGACATGCCTTCATATAGTGCTTCCAAGACAGGTGCATGCACCCAGCACACAAGACAGACACAAAGAGATAAGAGACCAGGAATTGGTGGAGGAGCTGAATCCGTGAAGGCTGCAGTTTACTGAGTGACACAGAGCACAGCCAAGTTACTGACCATTAACTCCAAGTCTGCGGCCTCCCCACCTCAGTCATCGGCGAACAAGAAAGCAAGATAGAGCACGTCTGCTGTGCTTTTCCTTGCATCCGAACAAATTGCAATTAGAAACCTCCAAGCAAAAAAAATGTACTGAAAATTCTTTCACTGTAAATCAAAAGCTCACATGACACCATAAACGCCCTATTTCAAGGAACACTGAACAAAAACCAGAACAAGCAAAAGCAAAGATGCTGCTACAGGACAGTTCAAAACTCAACCCAGGGGGCCAGAGACAGAGTACGGCAAGGGGGCTTGCCTTGCACGCGCCCACCCTGGGTTCAACCCCCAGCACTCCACATGGCCCCCCTAAATTCCACCAAGAAATCCCTGAATGCAGAGCCAGGAGTAAGCCCTGAGCAGGGCCTGGTGGGGCCCAAAAGCAAAAAACAAAACTGAAAAAAAAAATCCAAAAAAAGAACAAAAACCAAAACAAAACCTCTAAAAAATAATGACTACAAACTTCAAAATGAAAACAACTAATTCTTTGACACATTCTTATATCACATGCAGGAAGCATTAACTCATTAAATATAACGCTATCCTTCAATTTTATAAAAAGCTATTCATTTTGAATAATAGTCTGAAAGTGTTTTAACACCATTTCCAAGTTTTAGATTGTGCTTTCAAATTATATTTTTCCTCAAAAATCCTCTCCTAAAATTCTTATTTTTTCCACTAAGCCTCTTGTTTTAGAATTGTTAAACAAATTTGGGAAAGTTTTTTTTAAGTCAACATCTTTTCTCCATCATTTATGAAGAGTGTTGGTTTCGAGAAACACATCGACAGTGTTACTAATATGCTAACAGGAATCCTTCAGAGAACCACAGATTAAAGAGTAATCCAGGCAGTCACTTGCGAGAACTCCTCGGAGCCTGGTTTCGCGAGTGCCTGGGCCGGGGGACCGTGGTGGCTGCCAGGGCCTGCCCGAGTTTTAATCAAAGCCGCCACTCCCTTTGTTCTAACACTAACACTTAGCGCTGATTTAGCCCTGCCATAAGTAACAGGCACTGCTCGGAGCACTCTGTTTAAGCTCTCCACCAGCCCTGGGGAGACAGCACCTAGGGAGACTGTGAAGGTTCATGATGATTAAAAGTACAGGAGAGCAGATCAACAGTGATAAAGCCCCTGCTGCAACCAGGGTGTCTGGTTTGCTCTAAACCACTTCACTAGACTTTGGCATGCTGCTAACGACTTAATATTTTGTTTAAAGGCGGGTGTGTCTGTTATTGGTTGTTGTTGTTTTTAGATTCTCCTTCGGTGGCTCCAAGTCCTTGAGGGAAGAAAGCGGAAGAGCTGCAGCAGAACACTGCTAGGAAACTCTGAACTTCAGGAGACGCTGCTTCAGAAACCCCGGAGACTCCCTGCAGCATTCATCCGAATCCTACTTTTGAACTCTAAAAGAACATGGATCACGTTTTCTCCTTGACGCCTTGAAATTTCTTCCCTTGAGTTCAGAACTGGATCACACCCTCTCCACAGCCCCTCGCAGCTGCCTCTGTGGCCATCCTTGTCCTTTGCTCAGAGGTCCACGCCCTTCTGTGCCTGACAGTCTCTTTAAAACCTGGTGCCTATGACCAAACTGCGGACAGGCAACTATCACTGCGCATGTGATCTGAACAGAGGCAAACAGAAGGATTATTTCTTAAAATATAAATTTCATGTAATTGTTAGGTCTAAGAGAATAGTTGGCCTGTTTCAGGATTTTTAAACTTACGATACACTGAAAAATATAAAATGGATAAAGTATCTCTTAGTTCATTCAATAAATCATAAAAATTGACGTTTGGGGAAAAAAAACCTTTCGTAGCTTAAAGTCATTTTTCCTATACTTTATCTTTAATAATTTATTTTTCTTTGGGGTCACCCCCAGTGGTACTCATGGCTCTGCACTCAGGATTCACTCCTGGAAGGTTCAGGGGACTACATGGGATGCTGGGGATTGAACCTGGCGGGCCACATGCGAGGCAAACGCCCTCCCTGCTATACCATTATTCTGGCCACGTATCTTTAAAAAATTCTGAATTAAAAAATATTTCAAATATGCTACAATAAAATAATATTAAATATTCATGTACCCACCCTGAAGCAGTCTTTTCAAGTCCGGCCTAGATATGCTGATCCACAGACTCACAGACATGGGGTAGAGCTGCTACCGGTTCTCCCTGTGCCCAGCCGATCACGAGGCACCCGGGAGGGATGGCAGGTTCTAGCCCTGACCCGCCACCCCAGCAGAGGCCTCACAAGAAGCCAGACAACCCTGCACTCCATGAGGGCCTCCATTTTCCATGTCTGGACTCCCTCTCGTCAGAACTCCACCCAGCAGAAGAGCTGATCACAGTCCGGTTCGCATGGCCACAAGCGGCTGCACAGTTCATCAATAAATGCTGGATTTAGAGGTGACTACAAAAGTATGCCACCCGCACGGCAAAGCCTGGCAAGCTACCTGTGTCGTATTTGATATGCAAAATACCAGTAACAATTATAAACCTCATTCCCATGAACTGACGGAATGGATTGAGGCTCTTTATGTTCCTGGAGCAAGAAGATGCCCTTTGGCTCTACTAGCATGAGACAGGACATATGGAGATGTTACTGGTGCCCACTCAAGCAAATTGATGATGAACGGAAGACAAGTGATACAAGTAATTAATGTTTAATAGATGATACTTATTTATTGCCATTCTCTATCTCAATGTAAAAGATTATGGATACCATCCAACAATCTTATATTCTCCCTCTTTATATTTACTGTTCTTTTCTTTTTGTGGGATAGATAGGGGTTTCTCAGCAATGCTGGGGACTACTAGGGTTCTACCAGTGACACTAGGGAGAACTGAAGAAGGCCCGTGATAGGCTAGCATACACGACAGTATATACAAGCACTTATATCTTTCCCCAGGCATGCACTCCAGTATATAACACACACTCACACTCTCTCTCTCTATCTGTATGGATATATATATATGTATATATATATACATATATATCCTTCCCCCAGGCATGTACTCCAGTATATAACACACATACTATATATATATAAAAAAAAAAAAAATAAAAAAAAAAAAAAAAAAAAAAATATATATATATATCCTTCCCCAGGCATGCACTCCAGTATATAACACACTATATATTCTTCCCCCAGGCATGCACTCCAGTATATCACTATCACTATCTTCCCGTTCATCATCTATTTGCCGAGCGGGCACCAGTAACATCTCCATATGTCCTGTCTCATGACAGTAGAGCCCAAGGGCATCTGCTCGCTCCAGGAACATAAAGAGCCTCAAACCATTATATTAGGTCATGGGAATGACCTAACATAATTTCTGGTATTTGGCATACAAATATGACACGGGCAGCTTGCCAGGCTTGCCGTGAGTGGCATACTCTTGTAGTCACTTCTAAATACATGAGGATAAATACATGGGAATAAATAAATACATGGGAATAAATACATGGGAATAAATACACCTCTAAATACACACACTGTATATCCTTCCCCAGGCATACACTCCAATATATAACACACTATATATCTTCCCCCAGGCATGCACTCCAGTATAAACACACACTATATATCCTTCCCCCAGGCATGCACTCCAGTATAAACACACACTATATATCCTTCCCCCCAGGCATGCACTCCAGTATAAAACACACACTATATATCCTTCCCCAGGCATGCATGCACTCCAGTATAAACACACACTATATATCCTTCCCCAGGAATGCACTCCAGTATAAACACACACTATATATCCTTCCCCCCAGGCATGCACTCCAGTATAAACACACACTATATATCCTTCCCCAGGCATGCACTCCAGTATAAACACACACTATATATAAACGCACTCCAGTATAAACACACCCAGGCACACACTCCAGTATATAACACACTATATATCCTTCCCCACTATATATTCTTCCCCCAGGCATGCACTCCAGTATATAACACACTCACTTACATAACCTTCTCCTTGTCTATACTTTGTGTACATTTGAATAGCACTGTTATATTTACAAATTTGCAAAAATGGATTATATAGTATATTCTTCTGGTATGTGCTTTTCCACCCAAAAGTAGGTTTGAGTTTTATCTGTGCTGGAACATCTAGCTAGATTTAAATTCAGAGTTTATAGCATAAGATTCCACTACATGAATATGCAGTATTTTAAGCACCTGTTCCCCTATTAATAGATATTTGGGTTGTTTTTAGTTTTTCACTATTTCTGATAATGCTTAAGAGTTCAATTTCCTTGCACACTGTCGGGGACATCGCGGAGTCCCCAACAGTGCCAGGAAGCTAAGTTCCCTTTTACCTCTGAAGCCGGCAGGGAATGGATGAAGACTCAGGAATCCGCTGCAGTTTTAAAGGGCTTTACTATCACAGATTCCAATATACAATCCAAGAGCAGAGAAAACCTCCAGACTCTTGGTTCCCAGCTAGGCCCCAGCCACCTGTAGGCCAAGATGGCTGCCACCACGTGTTGAGGCCCCAATAGAGAATGGAGAGGGACGGAGAAGCAAAACACCAAGGGAAGCCGAAATGGCAAAAAGGGAAAAGAGAGCCAAAAAGAGCTTCTTTCTTCTTGCAGCTTATTTTATAGCTCAAAATCCGCCCAAACTCCCCAGCCCAGCCTATTCTGGGCTGGGCTATCTAGAGATGAAAACAGGAAAATAGCTCTATAGAAATGTAGCAACTTCAGGAGACCACCTGGCTGTTTACAAGGACCCAGAGCTAATTCAAAGCCTCCTAGCAGAGCTGGGAGGAGCTATAAGCTAAATGTACCTTCCCCTGGCAGGAGGGGTCAAATGCCCTCAGGTAATTTCTCCCAGCACCTCACCTAATGTCTTGAGCCAAGATCTGCTTGGAAATGCCTTTATGGGGGTAGAGGGAGGGTTTCTGATATGGCATGTCTCTGTACCAAAGACTATACTAATGCCAGTTAAATATTTCTCCAAGCCTTCACAAGAGTCTTGTCTACTTCACGGTAGTTTTGTATTTTAGTTGTCTTTGAGTTATCAGGGAGCCATGCTTGCTTGTTTGGAGGCAAACAGCATTTCTCTCTGGTCTAATTACTTAGAGATCCAATGTGGCCAGGCAAATATGCTGGTAAGATCTAGTAGTCCCACGATGATTGTGGTAGAATGAGAGGAATATTTATACCAGCCAGTACAGAATACATGGTCAGATAAACTGCCACATCTACACTACCCCCTATCTACAAAGTGACCTGCAGGAGGCAATCCAGGACAGATGCAGAGGCTTAGGCTTTTAGGTGTCCTGCAACAGCACACATGTATAAGAATTTATTTTTTTTTTTTTTTTGGGTCACACCCAGCGATGCTCAGGGTTTACTCCTGGCTCTGCACTCAGGGATTACTCCTGGCGGTGTTCAGGGAACCATATGGGATGCCAAGGATTGAACCGGGCCAGCATGGACCAGCTGTGCAAGGCAAATGCCCTACCCACTGGACTATCGCTCAAGCCCTTGTATAGGAATTTCTTAAGAATGGGTAAGAAGGGGCCAGGAAATAGCTCAGAGGAACAGCAGTGCACATGTTTTACATGCCAGAGACCCGATTCAGTTCCCAGTATGGAATGGCATCCCCACTGCTGGAGTACATGTCCTAATGGACTCCTGGTCACAGCAATCCAGAGCTCCTGCATCTGCTAAGACGAAGAGCCTCTATATCTTGCCTGGACTATCTCTTACAATTCACATTGGTAGATTGGGAGTAGAATTGGAAGAGACATTTGATCTTATAACTTTCACTGTCTATCACTGTCTTCCCATTGTTCATCGATTTGCTCGAGTGGGCACTAGTAACATCTCCATAGAGTCCTGTCACAAGCAAGTGTAACCCAAGGGCATCTGCTTGCTCCAGGGACTGGAAGAGCCCCAAACCATTCTTCAGGTTATGGAATTGAGGTCCATAATTGTTACTAGTTTTTGGCATAACAAGTAAATAAATGACCTGTCATTTATTTACCCATGTTTTAAGTAAATAAAACACAAGTAGCTTGCCAGGCTCTGCTGTGTAGGTGGTATAGTCTCAGTAGAAGACTTCTCAGCAGAAGCATCAGTAAATGCTCATAGGCTAATAGTGTCCAATATTTAGTTACATCAGCTAGATTATCAACAAAAGCTTAAAACTTTATATGGCAGAATATTCTTATCATGGATCTTGCTAGCTTCAGTGCAATCCTCTTTACTCCACAGGTCCCTACAGGGGACAAACATGTAGTTTATACAAGAGGACACTTGGATCAACCATAATGTAATCAGTCTTGCAAGTTCAACGATTCATGCTAGTTCATCTCCAGGCAAACAAATATGTCTCTATAAGGTTAAAGACAAAGTGAATTATCCTAATACAGATCAGACCTTTGTGGAGGTTTAGAGATAATAGCTGGCAATATATTCATGGTAAAAAATCAAATCACTGAACTAGATTTCATCTCAGTTTCCCTCTCTCCATCTCTATAATTGTCTTTGTAGGAAAGTTTGTAAGGTAAGATCTTGGCTCTGCTGTGTGTGTCTTAACAGTTCAGTGCTGGGTCTAGCAATGTGCTGCTAATCAAGCCCAGGACTGCTGGGGATCACTTGAGTCACACCCCATGAGTACTCAGGGACCATCAAGGTTATACCTGGTAGCATTTGGGAGGGCCACACAGTGTAACAGATCGAATTTAGGATCTCTTGCATGTAACATACATGCTCTAGCTCTCTGAATTAGCTTCCTGACCCCTCCTCTATATTTTAGCATATGAAAAATTTCTAGTTTCTTTTTCATACATATTTGGTACAGTTCTGTTTGGTCTGCTTTAATCAGAAAGCGAGAATCAATAACTACTGCCTGACTTGTGTTTTACATAATCTTCCTAAAAGTGCTTGTATTGTGCAGTTAAATATCTCTCACTGAGAGAGAGAGAGAGAGAGAGAGAGAGAGAGAGAGAGAGGAGGCAAAGTGCCTGCTATAGAGGAGGCTGGGGGGGAGGGAATTTGGGGACATTAGTGATGGGAAATGGGCACTGGTAGAGGGTTGGGTGCTGGAACACTGAATGACTGAAACCCAATCATGAACAGCTTTGTAATTTTATATCTCACAGTGGTATAATAAAAAGAACTCACCTTTTCCTTTGTTCGAAGCTCATCAAACATTTGTTGAATTTCTAATTTCCAGTCATCTTGCATAGAATGAAAAGATTCTTGGGGCATTTCCGTCATAACAGCCCCTTCGATAGCTGTTAACTGCTCAAGAATCAAGGCAAACGATGGGCGAATATGAGGGTCCTGTTGCCAGCATTCTAAGATAAACAAGGGTCACATCAGTCTCAGTTCAGATCAGGAGATTACGCTGAGAATGCTGAAGATCTGGGACAACGAATAATAATGATTCTGAATCTGTATTTTATATCGTGCTCTGTCACCAACACTTACAATAATTATTAGCAGACAACATTCCTATTTTATTTCTTATGTGACGTTACTATGTGGCTATGCGCTTTCTGTGCCTAAGCATGAACTCTGTGCTTCAGAGACCTGAACTGCGTGCACCAGATGATTTACTGAGAGAGGGTCTATAAATGTAACAAAGTTTCTAAATTCTGATCATCACAAGAGAGATTATAACAAATAGCCTAATAATAACATAACTAGATGCAAAAAACACAATTACCCATATTTTAAAGACAACGCTCAGAGAGACAAAAGTCATGGCATAAACATGCCGTTGAGGTATTTAAACATTTTTGACCAATAGGGAGAATTTGAAAGAGCAAACCCGGGCCCTCTGTGCTGCCCCTGCACTCCACTGGTGAGCTTCATGACCATTTTATTACCACTGAGCTGAATTTGGTACCTATGAGTTACTGAATAACTGGATGATTTTTAAATGAAATGAGCATATAAAAATCTTTATCCAACATCTTAAGCCAGAAGAAGCGATTCTAACTCTTAAAACAGTATAACTGTACCAAAGCTTCAGATGTACCAAAGAATTCAAATTCTTCAGATTTAGCAAATTCTTCAGATGTACCAAAGCTTCAGATGTACCAAAGAAGCTTTGGTACATCTACACAACGGAATACTATGCAGCTGTTAGGAAAAATGAAGTTATAAAATTTGCCTATAAATGGATGGACATGGAGAAGATTATGGTGAGTGAAATTAGCCAGAAGGAGAGAGACAGATACAGAATGACTGCATTTATTTGCATAACATAAATATATATGTACATATTATGATACCAATATCCAAGGTCAAGTGAAGCATATATCAGGAGGTCTTGTCAAAGGTGGAAATTATCACAAACGTGTGGGAGTCAGAGGCTAGGTAAGACAGAAAATGGAACAGTGTGCTAACAATTGTCAAGGGTACTAATGCCAACCTAGAACTGAGCATTAAATAGAGGCAAAAGGATACACATGACAACCTTTTAATGTATGTTCTGTAATCCATAGTCTGGAGGGGAAGGAAAAGAGAAAGAGAGAGAAAGGGAAGGAAATAAAGAACCTGCCATGGAGGTGGGCTGGGTGAGGTGGGGGGGAACCAGAGACGTTGGTGGTGGGAGATGGGCACTGGTGGAGGGATGGGTGCTGGAACAGTGTATGACCAAAACCCAAATATGAACTTTTTAATTGTATATCTTTGTAATTGTAAAAATAAAAAAATTTAAAAAAAACAGTATAACTGCTTGAAAGTGTTTGAAACTTGGAATCAGAGAAATTACTCTTTTGACTGAAAAAATAATAATGTACTAACAAAGTTCCCATTCCCCCACAGGCACAAAAATACAGGCGCACAAATACCTTTCATGAGCTTGGCAAAAGGCTCAGGGCAGGTGGATGGTATGGGCAGAGTGAGCTTGTTGACGGCGACCCTGACGCCACAGCGAGGCGCGTCGATGCCGCGGTAGGGGACCTCCCCGGTCAGCAGCTCCCACAGCAGCACGCCATAGCTGCAAAGGGAAGTCAGAGAAAGGTGGATTTTCCTTAGGACACAAACGCTGCAATATCCATACTAGAATCTTCCTCAACACCTGTTCAAAATGTTCTTTCAAAAGAAAACTGCCGCATGGCCCTGATTTCTCCTTGCATCTCATTTTTTCTTTCTTTTGGTGGGAGGGTTGGGGACAGACTCCCAGGGGGCCTGCTTGGGAACCACGACAGCAGTTCTCGGTGAACAGGCCAGGACTTAGTGCAAGGACTGGAGGAGGCAGCGTTGCTTGGAGCCTGCCAGGGATGTGGTGCCAGCAACCAGGTGCCCAGTGCGCAGAAACCTCAAGGGTCACGCTGGCGGTCATCAGGGGCCTCCAGGGCCAAGAACCACATGGAGCTGGGAACCGAAGCCAGGACAGAATCAAACCATGAAACCACGGCGCGCATGAGCCCTAACTTCTGTACTAGTTCTTGTCCCCCCCCCCCCTGTTTTACTCGCTTTTGGGTCATACCCGGTGGTGCTCAGGGATTACTCCTGGCTGTGCTTGGGGGACCATACAGGATGCCAGGGATCGAACCCAGCTGACCATGTGCAAGGCGAACGCCCTACCCGCTGTGCTGTCACTCTGCCCAACCCCCCCCCCCATCTCATTTTCAATACCTAGTTAAAACCTCTGAGAGCCTGGTAGGGGCAATCTAGCCTCAAGACTTGTGCTGTCCACCCCAGCGCTCTGATAGAATCTTGTTCATTAACTTCTTCCTTTTCCCTATTTGTAGTAGTACACCGGCTACAGTGTACAACCATACATGTTGGAGATCGGGTGGGTCAGTACTAGGACTTGAACTTTTCATGCAAGTACTTCCCATCCCAGAGCTCTTAATGAATCTTTTATTGGGGGTGGGGAGGGCAGTGCTGGGCCACACCTGAGATGCTCCTGTGCAGCCCAGGCCTCCTGTGTGCAGAAAGTGCACCCCAGCCCATGAACCCTAATGAACCACTTTTGTTGTTATTGTTGCTGTCTGGGGCCACACCCAGCATGCTCAGGGGCTCACTCCTAGCTGACTTAAGGCCTAGTTTGTATTAATTTCACAAACCTCAGCATACTTCCTACACACTCTGTCTTAATTACCTGTTTTGTGAAATTGGTGTAATCAAACAAAAGATATGCTGCCAAAATTAGAAACATTTTGAGGGCTGGAGTGATAGTACAGCAGGGATGGCATTGGCCTTCCATTAGGCCAACCAGGGTTCAATCCCCAGCATCCCATATGATGCCCTGAGCACCACCAGGAGTAATGCCTGAGTGCAGAGCCAAGAGTGAACCCTGAGCATCGCTGGGTGTGACCCAAAAAAGCAGAAAAAAAATTTGAAATATTTAAATGAATTTTTTAAAGGTTTATAAAGTCACTTTATAAAGCAATAATTAGCAGGGAAAAAACGGAGAGTGGATTAAGCATCCATGTGCTTCCAGCCCATATAGTGATTGTTTTAAAGGTTTATAAAATCACTTTATAAAGCAATAACTAGCAGGGAGGACTGGAGAGTGGATTAAGCATCCATGGGCTTCCAGTCCAAGATGCGACTCTCCACAGGAAAGCAGAATTTCTCAATGACTGTATTCTTTATTTGCCTGCTATAAAAGATGATCCTGCAGCATAGATAATGTGTGGTTCAGAGCTAAGTAAGGTCTTTCTCACCCTGACACCCTGAGATTCCTGAAGCATCAATCATGTATGGTTCAGAGCTAAGGTCTTTTCTCACCCTGACACCCTGACATCCTAGAATTCGGTACCCTCTGATCATCCATGCGTTCTAGAGATTCGTGGGGCCATTAAGTGCTTGTAAAAGTCAATAGCATCATAGCATCTCAGCCTTCCTTTCTTCCCAGCGTCTCCTGACCTCAGCTACCAAAGTCCAACATTACTAGCTTAGCATCCCTCTCCTCTCTACTTACCCATTTTTCACTCATAATCAGAACATCAAGTTTATAAAACTAAAAATTAGAAATCATTTGATTTTGAGAGAAAATGTCTCAATGAATCGATGTACTTTAACCCAATTAATTCTTTAAGGGAGGACACTCAAGTATTTGTACTTTTCATTATGGCCCTAAGATACTACAAAACCCCTCAGATAATAAATCTCTAAAATGTCGTTAGCAAAATTATTACATTATAATTTGAATATAAAGAATAAGCATTCAATTTAAAGGGATTTCTGGAACTCAAACTAACAAGAGCTCTGCCACTAACATGATGTACAAATCTGAGAGAATAACTTCTTTGATCACTGATTCATCTATTGATTAAAGGGAAAATAATTTCTGTTGATCATTAACTAGGAAGTCAGATAGTTCTGGGTTCTTCCCATTACCAAAGAAGGATTTTATTCTCTCAGTTTCTCTTGTATTTAGAAATATGTAAATAGTGAAAACCCTAAATGTCTGAAGGGTAAGTCACATTGTATAAAAGAAGAGAGAGCGAGAGATACAGAGACAAAGAGAGGGAGAAAGAGAGGAAAATAAAAGGTGCCTGCTATTCGGAGTGATAGCCCAGCGGGTAGGGCGTTTGCCTTGCAGGCGGCCAGCCCATGTGGGCCCAGGTTCGATCCCGGCATCCCATATGGTCCAACGAGCACCGCCAGAAGTGATTCCTGAGTGCAGAGCCAGGAGAAACCCCAGAGCATTGCGGGTGTGACCCAAAAAAGCAAAAAAAAAAAAAAAAAAAAAAAAAAAAGGTACCTGCTATAGAGGCAGGCTGGGGGGGTGGGTGGGAGGGGAATGTAGGAACATTGGTGGTGGGAATGAGGCACTGGTGGAGGGCTGGGTGCTGGAACAATGTATGACACAGAACCAATTATGAACACTTTTGTAATGGTATATCTCGTGGTGGTATAATAAAAAAATTAAAATAAATAAAAATATGTAAATAAGACCACAGCAATAGTACAACAGGTACGCTTGCCTTGCATGAGGCTGACCTGGCTTTGACCCCACACACCACATATGGCCCCGAGTACCACCAGGTGTGGTCCCAAGATAAAAATCGGTCAAGCAATCAAATATGTTTTTTAAAAAAACTGGAATTTTAACAGTGAACTAATACTTCACAACTACCAGGATGGCTACAATGTGGAGAAATTAGGCCTTGATACTGTTGGTGGGAATGAAAACTTGACAGCTGCCTTGGAAGATTCTGAAAGTTCTTCAAATGATTAATTTTATAGTAATCTATGGCCCAGCAATTACATACTCAAGAGAATTGCAAACGTTTCCTCACAAAAAAAAAAAAAATCTGTTCATGAATATTCTTAGTAGGATTGTTCAGAATAGTCCAAAAGTATAAACAACCCAAATGCCTATCAAAAAATGAACAGATGAACAAGAAAGACTAATAATGAACAGATAAACACAGAATTGTCATTTAAAAGGGATGGCAATTTTCAACAAAAACAAGAATGTCCTACACATTCTAGAACATAAACTTTAAATATGGTAAGCCAATAAAATAAACTAGCCAACAAGAAGAGGATAACCCAGTGGTATAAAACTTTCCTGTAATGTGTGAGGTCCTCTGTGTGGTCTCAGTACCACAATTAATTAGCCACTTAGAACTAAAATTCCATTTCAGTGAAGGCTAGAGGAATAGCTCTACATAAAGTGTAAGGCTATCAGCGGGGGCTAGAAAACAGCTCAGTGGGCTATCAGTGGGGGCTAGAAGGAGAGCTCAGTGGGCTAAGTGTGTGCCAGGTGTGGTCTCCAGCACCACACGGTCCCCTGAGTACTGCTGGGTTGAACTCTGAGTACAGAGCTAGGAATAGCCCCTGAGCACCACTGGGTGTGGTGAAAAAAACAAAACAATAAACATTGTTTTTAAATAAAATTTCAAAAAACCAGTCCCAAAAAGACCATATCTTCCATGATTCCTTTCAAATAAAACATCGGAATCTGCAAATCAAAAGAAAATGCTGATTAGTAATTGCTATGAGCTGGTAAGAATGGGGGTGTTTCCATCGGGAAATTGAAACAGTAATTAAAAGTCTGCCCAAACACAAAAGCCCAGGTCCAGATGGGTTCACTGGGGAATTCTACCAAACCTTTAAGGAGAACCTACTGCCAGTCCTGTTCAAGCTCTTCCAGGAAATAGAAGAAACAAAAACACTCCCAAACAGCTTCTACGGGGCGCATATCACCCTGATACCCAAAGCAGGGAGAGACAATACAAAGAAGGAAAATTACAGACCAATCTCCTTGATGAACACAGATGCTAAGATCTTCAACAAAATACTAGCAAACAGAATCCAAAGACTCATCAAAAAGATCATACATCATGACCAAGTAGGATTCATCCCGGGAATGCAAGGATGGTTCAATATTCGCAAATCAGTCAACATAATACATCACATCAATAAGAGAAAAAATAAAAACCATATGGTCCTATCGATAGATGCAGAAAAAGCATTTGACAAGATCCAGCACCCATTCATGATTAAAACCCTCCAGAAAATGGGAATTGAAGGAAGCTTCCTCAAGATAGTCAAAGCCATCTACCAAAAGCCCACAGCGAGTATCATTCTCAATGGGGAAAAATTGAAAGCCTTCCCCTTAAGATCAGGAACACGACAAGGTTGCCCTCTCTCACCTCTTTTATTCAATATAGTACTGGAGGTACCCCGCCATAGCAATCAGAGAAGAAAAGGACATTAAGGGCACCCAGATAGGCAAGGAAGAAATCAAGCTATCATTATTTGCAGATGACATGATATTATACCTAGAGAACCCTAAACTCTCGACCCAAAAACTCTTAGAAACAATAGATAGGTATAGTAGAGTGGCAGGGTACAAAATCAATACCCAAAAAGTCGGTGGCTTTCCTATACACAAATAACGAAAGAGAAGAAAGGGATATTAAGAAATCGATTCCATTCACAATTGTGCCACAGAAAATCAAATACCTAGGAATCAGCTTAACCAAGTGTGTAAAGGACCTATACAAAGAGAACTACAAGACACTGCTTCAAGAAATAAAAGAGGACACGAGGAAATGGAAACACATTCCCTGCTCCTGGATGGGGAGAATTAACATTGTCAAGATGGTAATACTCCCTAGAGCTTTGTACAGATTCAATGCGGTTCCTATAAGGATTCCCATGACATTCTTTAAAGAAATTGACCAAACACTTCTGAAATTCGTATGGAATAACAAACCCCCACGGATAGCTAAAGCAATCCTTGGGAAGAAGAAGATGGGAGGCGTCACCTTTCCCAACCTCAAACTGTACTACAAAGCAGCAGTAATTAAAACAGCGTGGTACTGGAATAAAAACAGACCGGTAGACCTATGGAATAGAGTTGAGTATCCTGACACCCACCCTCAAAGACATGATCAGTTAATCTTTGATAAAGGTGCAAAGAGTCCAAACTGGAGTAAGGAAAGCCTCTTCAACAAGTGGTGCTGGGAAAACTGGACAGCTACATGTAAAAAAATGAATTTGGACCTGTGTCTAACACCTTGCACAAAAATCAGATCAAAATGGATTAAAGATCTCAATGTCAGACCTGAATCCATAAAGTATGTTGAAGAAAATATAGGAAAAACCCTCCACGACATCGATGCTAAAGACATCTTCAAAGATGAAACACCATTAACAAAGCAACTAGAAGAAAATATAAATATATGGGACTACATGAAACTGAAGAGCTTCTGCACCTCGAAAGAAACAGTGACCAAGATAGAAAGACAGTCGACAGAATGGGAAAGAATATACACCCAATACCCATCTGATAAGGGGTTAATATCCAGGATATATCAGGCACTGGTACAAATACATAAGAAAAAAACAGCCAACCCCATTAGAAAATGGGGAGAGGAGATGAACAGAAACTTTGACAAGGAAGAAATCCGAATGGCCAAAAGGCATATGAGAAAATGCTCATCATCACTAATCATCAGAGAGATGCAAATCAAAACAACTATGAGATATCACCTCACACCACAGAGAATGGCCCATATCCAAAAGGGTAAAAGCAACAAGTGCTGGCGTGGATGTGGGGAAAAGGGGACTCTCATACACTGTTGGTGGGAATGTCGACTTGTACAACCTTTCTGGAAAACAATATGGACATTCCTCCAAAGACTAGAAATTGAGCTCCCCTTTGACCCAGCCATACCGCTCTTGGGAATATACCCTGGAAAGCCAAAAACACACAGTGGAAACACAATCCGCACTTTTATTTTCATAGCAGCACTATTCACAATAGCCAGAACCTGGAAACAACCAGTATGCCCGAGAACTGATGACTGGATAAAGAAACTGTGGTACATCTACACAATGGAATACTATGCAGCTGTCAGAAAAAATGAAGTTATGGAATTTTGCTATAAATGGATGGATATGGAAAGAATCATGTTGAGTGAAATTAGTCAGAAGGAAAGAGAGAGACATAGAATGACTGCATTTATTTGCATGACATAAATATACTAGGTGATCTTACCGAAAGTGGAAATTACCACAAGCGTGTGGGAGTCAGAGGTTGGTTTAGATAGAGAAGGGAACATGTGTGAATAAATGTCTAAAGTTCTGATGCTAACATAGAACTGAGCATTAAATACAGACAAAAAAATGCCAATGATGGCTTCTAAGTGTACGTAGTGCACTTAGAAGTGTACAATGTGTGGGAGAAGGAGGAGAGAGAGAGAGGAGAGGAGAGGAGATAAAGAACCTGCCATTTAGGCAGGATGTGGGAGGGGGGGGGAATTGGGGACATGGGTGGTGGCTGGGGGGCACTGGTGGAGGGCGGGTGCTGGAACACTGTGTGACCGAAACCCCCAAGCGTGAACAGCATTGTAATTGTATATCTCACGGTGGTATAATAAAATGTTAAAAAAAAAAAAAAGAACAGATGATTGAATAAAGAAACTATTGTATAAATACCAAAAAAAAAAAGAATGGGGTGTTTGAGGTGACGGCTAAGGCACACAGATCTGTAAGGATGGGCTGTTTGAGGTGACGGCTAAGGGACACAGAGCTGTAAGGATGGGCTGTCTGAGGTGACGGCTAAAGGACACGGAGCTATAAGGATGGGCTGTCCGAGGTGACGGCTAAAGGACACGGAGCTATAAGGATGGGCTGTCTGAGGTGATGGCTAAGGGACACAGAGCTGTAAGGATGGGCTGTCTGAGGTGACAGCTAAGGGACACGGAGCTATAAGGATGAGCTGTTTGAGGTGACGGCTAAGGGACACAGAGCTGTAAGGATGGGCTGTTTGAGGTGACGGCTAAAGGACACAGAGCTGTAAGGATGGGGTATCTGAGGTTGCAGCTAAGAGACACAAAGCTAAAGAATGGAGTGTTTGAAGTGACGGCTAAGGGGCAGATTCTCTTTTGTGGATTATAAAATACTCTAAAATTGATTTTTGTGGTCGACATGTAACTCCATTAATATTATTAAAATAATTTAATTCTACATTTTAAAAGGATTAATTCTATGATTATAAATTATAACTCAATAAAGCTACCCAAAACAATAAAAATCTAGCGCTTTTAAATATAATTCTTTTGTCTTTTAGTTTTCTTCCTCCCGTCTCCTCTGCACCTCCCTCCGTCCGACATTCCTTCCTCTAACACACCTCAGTTCTGTTATCTTCTGTCTCTTGTTTTACCTTACACCATTTCAGATACTTCTGTTACATACAAAATTGATTCCATATTTGTCTTCATGATTTCAGTTTCTATAACTCCCTGAAGCTCCCTTCCATTTTGTTGCAAACAGCAATATTCCATCTAGTTTTTCTTATCTGAAAGAATTCCACCTCCTCTTCAGTCAGTTTATTCACACAGCACTTTATCTGCTACCATATTACAATAATTAAGCTATAAATAATACTCCAATAAACACTGGGGCTGATATAACTTTTCCATTAATGTTTTCATATTATTTAGAAAAATATCCAAAAGTCAAATTGCTGATTGCCCTATCTCTAATTACTTAAGGAAGCTCATTAATGTTCTCCAAAATGGTAGCACAAATTTAAATTCCCATTAACATTATTAACAGCAGCTTATTTTTCTCTATGCCCTCTCTTTGTGCTGCTGCTTCAAACCTGCAACTTTACTATCATGCACAGAAAATTTTATGAGAACTGATGCAAGACGAAGAAGCTCCCTGATGCACCGTAACTGATACGATGATCTGAAAAGATACTGGCTGCAAAATGCATGGAAAATGCAGCTGACCTGAGATCCAGTCAGCGCTTACTTCTTCATGCTCAAACCTGAAGCTGTCGGTTCCATGATAAAATCTATAAAGTGAAGGAGCGCTTTGATTACTGTCCCCTCAAATGCCCTCCTCCCATGCTAACATTCCATCTTTGGATTTGGAGGAGTCAAATTTGATGAAAAGTGAAAACTTATTTTTTATGTATTGGCAGACCTTACAAAATGGTGCCTCTACTTAATTTGAATTATAACCAGTTTGGCCCACTTCAGATAAAACCAAAAGCGTCTGTTAGCTGGAAATAAAGACCTCGCTGCCTTTTCCATTGTGATGACAAACCGTCTTGACCCAAACCATAAAACCTTCCCCGAAGCCTCTAGCCTCACTCTACATGCTCAGAGTAACTTTTTTCGGACTCATTTAGATGCAATGGCAGAAGCAAGCCCTCTCTGCAGACACCGGCGCAAGTGAAAGGTGAGGTGCTACCTCCAGATGTCACTGCCCTTGGAAAACAGGGACGACTTGATCACTTCCGGGGCCATCCAAGCGTGCGTGCCCGCTGCACTCATCTTCGTGGTCCTGTGCCACTCTCGAGCCAGCCCGAAGTCTGTGATCTTCAACGTCTTGTTGCAGATGTCGTCATGCTCGATCTTCTCAAGGAGCAAAACTAGAGAAAAATCAAAGATGGAATTTTTTTTTTAACTCGTGAAATATTTCAGTTCTCATTTTTCTTTGACATTTAAAACACAATATTCACAACTGTCAGAATGGTGGAGCATCAGTTATATTTTGGACTATTTTATGTTTCACCACGGTCATGGTAACCTTTAGGGGGTGATGTGTGCCCAAAGTCATATTTTCAAAACAAACCACAAACATGATTAACTCTTACTATAGAGTTTTCTGTTCTCTACAACAAAGATGATTTCAGGTGACAGAGCTCATGCCCTGCATGTGTAAAATGCCCTGAGTTTCATCCTTGGCACCGCACAAAAATATTGTTTTTAATGTTGCTTCCCAAAAGTTAGGTCCTGCTCTAACTGCAGAATGGTTTTCTTTTTTTTTTCTGTTTTTTTTTTTTTTTTTGCTTTTTGGGTCACACCCGGTAATGCTCAGGGGTTTTCCTGGCTCTGCACTCAGGAATTACTCCTGGCGGTGCTTGAGGACCATATGGGATGCCAGGGATCGAACCTGGGCCGACATGGGGCCGCATGAAAGGCAAACGCCCTACCCGCTGGACTATCGCTCTGGCCCCCATAGAGTGGTTTTCTACTGCGTGACTGCAGAAAATTTCTAATCAGGAACATATTGCCATAAATCATCAGGATCAAACATTATCATCAAATTCATTAAAAGGCTTATGTTTTAACTCATGACAATATTTTACATGTGATTGCTTTAGAAGCTTTTGCTATGAAGTGAATGGTTTATATCTGCTGCATCTACTAACTTATCTCCTCACGTCCTGTAAAACCCTGCCTTCCAAATGAAGCTCACTACTGGACTTCATGTGGATGCCGTGAAACCCCTTCTCGCCCTGACTCGACGCCTCACCTCTGGCTTACCACCTCCCAGCTGCACTGCAATCCCTTTTCTCTCCCCTGGGACCCAGACAGCTGCAGTAATGGATGCCTCTTCCTATCACGCCACATCTTAGTGTGGCTTCCTTTTTAGATCATGACACTCTGAAGCTCAAAACCCAGTATCACTTGATCACTTGAATCCCGTTATTCATCGATTTGCTCGAGCAGGCGCCAGTAACATTTCCATTGGACCCTATCATGTGCCAATGTAGCCCAATGGCATCTGGTTGATTCAGGAATATGAAGAGCCTCAAACCATTCTTAATTTTTTTTTAAAATAACATAAAAGGTAACATACTGTTATCATCCCGTATACCAGACCAGTGGCTACCAGAGGCCGAGGGAGAGGCTTGACTGCAAGCTACAGCAGAGAACCTAGGGGCCAGGTGGGGGTGCCTAGGAAATACGACAGCAGGAAGGCCACATGCTTAGCATGCCCCTGACCCAGTTCAATCCCCGGTACCACATGACCCCGCAGAGCACTGCGGGTGTGCCGTAGATGCCCGCAGAGTCACTGCAGTGGCTCAGGGATCCCTGGCACCACAGGGCTGGAACAGTGCCACATCCTAGGGCCCTGGTACTGAATGGCAGACTAATATGGCCAAGCAAGGCCTCTGAACTTTCTAAATACCACTTGGGAGGATCCTCTACCAAAACAGAGAAATTTGGGACCAAATTCTTTATCTTAATGGTAATGGTGGTCACAGGATAAAATACATTTGCCAAAACTTACCCACCCAAACACCCTCTGAGAATGAGTTTTACTCCATACAAAGAAAGTATACCTCAATAAACCTGCATTAAAAAAGAAATACAATTTCCCCAGGCGCTCATGAGGCACCCAGGAGGGATGGCGGGTTCTAGCCCTGGCCCGCCCACCCCAGCAGAGCCTCACAACAAGCCAGACGACCCCCCCCCCCCACTCCATGAGGGCCTCCATTTTCCACATCCGGACTTCCCCTCGTCAGAACTCCACCCAGCAGACCAGCCTATCACAGCTCGGCTTGCACGGCTGCAAGCGGCCACGTGGTTCATCAATAAATGCTGGATTCAGAGATGACTACAAGAGTATGCTACCCGCACGGCTGAGCCTGGCAAGCTACCCGTGTCGTATTTGATATGCCAGATACCAGTAACAATTATAGACCTCATTCCCATGAACTGATGGAATGGTTTGAGGCTCTTTATGTTCCTGGAGCAAGCAGGTGCCCTTGGGCTCTACTTGCATGAGACACGTCATATGGAGATGTTACTGGTGCCCGCTTGAGCAAATCGATGATGAAAGGGAAGACAGTGATACAGTGATATTTCGCTGTAACTCCAGGATAACACTGACACCCTTAAATCTGGGCAGTCACAGCCTTCAGTATCTGCACAGCACCCACTTACTTCCATCTGCATCTCAGAAGGTGGGCAAGCTTCTTATTCTGCCCCAAGTATAGTATTTGTGAAATATTTTAAGTACCCCTAAGCAAAGGCAAGCATTCCTACCATGTCCATATAAACTTTGCATTTTGGTGGGGATGAGGCATGTCAGGGATTAAATCCAAGGTCTCACATACAGGAAGCAAAAGAGAACTTTGTATTACAGTCACCCTTATAAAGCACTAGGTCCTATCATCATTTGTACTTTGTACATCCAAGAGCCCTCAAGCAGACTGTCAGCTGACAGTGAACGCACGCGCGAGAACAAGAGTAGGTTAGAGGCAAGAAGCGAGTGAGTGTGTGAGAACAGAGCGTGTGAGACAGTCAGGAGTGGTGGAAAGTGAGAGTGAGCGAGAGTATGCAAAAGCCTGAGTGAGGAGGAAGACACAGAGAGAAAGTGGGAGAGACGGCATTGCCGGGGAGAGCGCAGAGCCAGAAAGAAGAGTGACCGTGGGCATATAAGAGCAGAAAGGGGGAAACAGAGTTGGGGAAAACATGTTCAATTCACCTTCAGATTCACACATTTGAATGTGAGTTAGAGTCAGCGTTCACAAATCAGGGAACAGAGGACGCACCTTCCTACTCTGCCCACAGCTCCGCCAATACAAACAACAGCAAACCAATAAAGAGAGCTGACAAGTCCCGGGGACTCACTCTACGCCCTCCGCATTACACACACTATTTTACTCACTACTCACACATTTCAATAGATGGGTGTTCCTTCCAAGAGAAAAAAAAATTAAAATGACAGGAGCAGGAAAGAAACTCCAAGGGCTAAGCAGTATGTTTTGCAAGTGGGAGGGCCTGGCTCAACAGCGGCAACTCGTAATACCTCAAAGCAGAACTTGAAGCAACACCTCGGCCGGGGCTGGGACAGGCCAGAACACCGCGGGCTGTAGCCCTCCTCCCCAGAGCAAACAAGAAAGGTGCACGGTAGAGGGACTAAGCACTAATCCCAGTCCACAGTCAACTGGCTCTATGCTGTGGGAAGACGTCTGTTATTCAGGTGTTGCTCTGAAAACTAAAATGGAAGTCAGACTCCTAACTTTTACTTACATAGACCGTCATCCCTGTGAAAGAAAGTGTTCTAATTCTGGAAAGGCTGAAAACCTGAACGTCTGGGAGCACTTTTACAAAAATGACTCAAACAATAATGGAAAACAGCAATGAGATAATCAAACCTTACTTCTAGAACACAATCATAAAGAAAAAAGGTTGTTTTTCAAATAAGTATAGGAACACTTAATGTTTACTGAGTACATTCATTTGCCAAGGTTATTTATAGGTATTTGAATCATAGAATCCACACTGTAATGCTATCAGTATGAAACTATTTATTGCCTGTGTGTTACAGATAAGGAAACTGATTCCCAGAGGTGATAGTAGCTTGGACAAGGTCCCGGAGCTAAAGAGCCATAAAGCTCAGCAGCCAACCTGACCCCACGCCCAGGCTCCTGGGACTCCAAGGACGGCTTTTATCAATTTGTCTTCTGGAAATCTCTCTCGATTCAAGTAGTCTCATTTCTAACTCCCTTTCACAGAAGAATTATAAGCTGACCTAAGCAGAAACAGTATAGCTGGAGAGGTGTGTGCTCCGGGGCCAGAATGCTTCCGGTTCCTTACCCTGTGTGGGGTCATGGCAGCACACACAACACCAGGCTACAGTGTGGTAGAAATGAACACACACAAAGTGCCTACAACTGTCAGCAAAGCAGCAACATTTCAGAAGAGTTATACACATACACGCCCATTATCAATAAGCTTAAAGTGTTTTTAGCAAAACCGGTCCATGGAGCTAAGGAAATCCCTGATCTTGTGTAATTCTTAAAAGATCACTCTTCAAAGGCTCTGCATTTAATTTGCATCATGTTATCAAATGGCTGCAATGTAAGCCAGTCATAAAACACAGCTAAAGTAAATGACTGCATTCATTAATAGGATATAAATAGACACCAGTGTTTTACTAAATGTGGGAAATGGTAATGGCAGATTAAAACTCACCATTGGATATACACAAAGAGACTTAAGTGATAAACTCTAAATATCTGCAGGGCTAGCCACAATGTGTAAAAGAAGAGGAAGAGAGATGCAGAGACAGAGAGAGAGACAGAGAGAGAAAGAGAGGATACTGGGGTACCTGCTATTGAGGCAGCCTGGGGGTGGGCGGGAGGGGGTGGGGTACATTGGTGGTGGAAATGGGACACTAGTGGAGGGATGGGTGCTGGAATACTGTACTACCAAGAACCATTATGAACACCTTTGTAATTGTCTGTCTCACGCTGGTATAATAAAAAAAAATTTTTTTAAATAAATAAATAAAGTAAATGGCATAAAACGGTCCCAATTTTTTAAAAAAAACTATTATTATTATTTGTGTTACAGTTAGGTCACATTTACAGTAATATTAGCATTTCTGGTTTCAATGTAGACCATGTTATCACATCTCACCACCAACCAAACTGCCCAGACCCTTCATCAATGTCCTGATGGTACCACACTCGTTAACACACTGCTCAGGCATTGCAATTTGTACTAAGTCACGTTCAAGTGTGAGCCACTAATCAAGTGTAAATTGGGATACACCAGTGTCAACATGTGACTATGGAGAGCTATTCAGGGACCTAGTGTGTCATAATTCCTTGCATGCAATCTTATAAACTTGAGATTTAGAAACCAAGGGGGGGGTGGGGGGGGTTCGCTTACAGGACCTACATACTATTCTTTCTTAAAATTAACTAATTTATTTTTTTTATTAAACATTTTATTGTACCACCGTGAGATATACAATTACAACGTTGTTCATGTTTGGAGGTTTTGGTCACCTAGTGTTCCAGAACCCCGCCCTCCACCAGTGCCCATTTCCCACCACCAATGTGCCCAATTCCCTCCCCCTCCCATAGCCTGCCTAAATGGCAGATTCTTTATCTCTTTTCTCTCTCCCTCTCTCTCTTTTCCTTCTCTTACACATTGTGGGTTGCACTACATACACTTAGAGGCCATCATGTGCATTTTTTTGTCTGTATTTAATGCTCAAAACTAATTTATTTTTATTGAATAAAATTACAGAAGGAAAATTTGTAACTGTTAGTCTGATAATTTTATAATATAACATGAATACCACTGTAGCAATAATTATCATATTACATTGTTACAGTACAACAGTATTGCCTATATTCATTATCCTATACATTAGCACTTCATGACTTGTTTACTACTATTGGAAGTTAGTGCCCTTCAACAACATATTCTTATTCCCTGGCCCACATCCCCAGGTAACTAGCATTTCACTCATTTTCTACAGGTCTGACATTTTTAGATTCCATACATAAGTGACTTTAGAAAGCATTAATATTTCTTACTGAGTTACCTAATACAGCACAATGTATGAATTACAGCCTCAACCCTATTAGAATGAACTAACAGTAAGCATGAGAAAGCAAGTGCTCAAAAGAAAATGGTAAAGTGAGAACCCTTCTGCATGGCTGTTGGGGAGGAACTTAGTCAAGCCACTATGAAAAATGATACGGAGGTTCTTAAAAAAAATAAGGAGTAAATCTACCCTATGGCCCAACAAAATGGCAAGACTCCACAGAAGGAAATGAAAATAAGATTTAAAATACAAAAATGGAGGACTTCCATGTTTATCAATGTATTGCGCAAAGTAGCTAATATATAAAATCAATCTAAATGACCATCGATGAATGAATAAGTGACCCGTATTATATGTACACGATGGAATATCATGTGGTCATGAGAACTGATATCCTATCTTAGTGACAACACGGATGGAGCCTCTGTTCTAGTCTTATTTTTATTTCATAGACAATCTAAGCTAATTAATATGCTCCTGATTACACAAATTCTATTTCTCTGACTCAATTTCAATGCTTGATAAGATAGTTAAAGATAGAGAAGAGAGGAGAGTGAGAGAAGTTCCCTTCTCTTTGGACAGTCTGCTATTCTTTCTATACAACTATACCTATTCTCAATGTCCAACTTCCTTAGGAAGTCTTTTCCAATGAATACTACAAACAGCACCTTTTTCTCTTCTCAGTTTGCACACATTCTATACTACTTACCAGTTGTTTCTACCTTTTTATTTTGTGTGACGGAGAAGGGGGTACAGGGCATCAAACCGGGGCCACACTCATGCCAAGCAAGTGTTCTACCGCTGAACGCTTGCTGATCAGTTATCCCTAGTTTTTATCAGTTTTAATTTTTTGTTAACCTCTGATTTACTTATGACCCTAAGCTGTAGACAAATGGAATCTCAGAAACTGTACTGTAAATCTTTCCCTTATCTCCTCCAATTTTATAGTTAACTTCATGCACCAAGTAGTCAATGGAATAATCCTTATTAATGATAATTACCACTCGTTCGAATAAGAATGCTACTAAATAGTATTTATTTATATTCACCATCTCACTTGATCCTAACACCACATTATGAGGTGAGAGTTAACAGTACTCCCCGACTTACTGTTTAGAAATGATACCCAGATTACATGATCGAAAACAAAGCCAGACTTCTTACCTTGGCCGGATGACAGTCTCTCTAACTGTCTGTACCACCAGCAATGCAATTCATTAGAAAAAGAAGTCAACTAAAGATTTCATTTTTGTATACTGCTTAAGAGCTTTGGGATGGTGGGAGTCACACCTGACTGTGCTCAGGGGCTACTCCTGATGGGTACTAGGGGCTGCTCCTGATTGCTCGTGTGTGTGTGTGGGGGGGGGGGTGTTCTGTGAAGGGAAGTGACCCTGGGCCTCTGTGACCCTGTGAAAGCAGGAGCACTAGTCCTCTGAGCTCTCTCCGGCCCCAAGAGATTAATTTTCAATTGTCCTTTCTCCCATTATCAATTTTTTTCCTTACACTTTACTCCACATTAGTAACAAGAAGAATATATAATAATACCATAAGACTCTCTATACTTAAACTACAGAAAGAAAATTGGAAACACTGGTATGTTAAGTAGTAACTTCATTAACTGTATTGCATTCATTCCCTTTACCCTCATTTCACTTTTAAACAATAACTATTCCGATCACCAAAATGAGACTCCAAAATAATAACCAGAATGATGCAGTTTAATAAATAAAACTTATTTTCCCAAGGCACTCATATATATTATATCCCTATTCTTATGAACATCCAAAATAAAAGTTGGAAGTCCTGATGAAAACAGACATTAAAACGACATTCCTCCAAAGACTAGAAATTGAACTCCCATTTGACCCAGCCATACCACTCCTGGGAATCTACTCTGGGAAACCAAAAATACGCAGTGGAAACACCATCCCTACTTTTATGTTCATAGCAGCATTATTCACAATAGCCAGAATCTGGAAGCAACCAGAGTGCCCGAAAAATCGATGACTGTATAAAAAGCTTTGGTACATCTACACAATGGAATACTATGCAGCTATTAGGAAAAATGAAGTTATAAAATTTGCCTATAAATGGATGCACATGGAGTAGATTATGTTGAGCGAAATTAGCCAGAAGGAGAGAGACAGATACAGAATGACTGCATTTATCTGCATAACATAAATATATATGTACATATTACGATACCAATATCCAAGGTCAAATGAAACATATATCAGGAAGTCTTGTCAAAGGTGGAAATTATCACAAACGTGTGGGAGTCAGAGGCTAGGTAAGACAGAAAATGGAACAGTGTGCTAACAATTGTGAGGGTACTAATGCCAACCTAGAACTGAGCATTAAATAGAGGCAAAAAGATACACATGACAACCCTTTAATGTATGTTCTGTAATCCATAGTCTGGAGGGAAAGGAAAAGAGAAAGAGAGAGAAATGGAAAGAAATAAAGAACCTGCCATGGAGGTGGGCTGGGGGAGGGGAGGGAACTGGGGACGTTGGTGGTGGGAGATGGGCACTGGTGGCGGGATGGGTGCTGGAATACTGTATGACCAAAACCCAAATATGAACTTTTTAATTGTATATCTTTGTAATTGTAAAATTTGTACTGCCTTAAAAAAAAAAAAAAAAAAACGATATTCCCCGGGCCGGAAAGACAGTCCTGTAAGCAAGGAACTGGCTCTGCACTTGGCCAATCCAGGTTCAATCCCGGTTTGACCCATCTGCTCCCCAGGTCTTCCAGAAGAGAATCCTGACTGGGCAGCGGGGGAAAAAGCCCTAAGCCTTGCTGGGTGGGGTCCAAATAAACGAAAAAAAACAAATAAGCAACCCTGAAAATTAAAAACCATTTACATTTCTAAGCAAATCTCAAGGGGAACCACAGGAGCAGTAGCCTCTGCCTTAAGGGTTTCAGAACACCTCCCCACTCCCCAGGTCCTAATTTTTTACTGGAGTTAAGCACCTCCACCCTTTGAACTAATAGAAAACAAGTTAAAATAACACTCTGAATGTCAAACGTTTCGGGTTCCATGAAAGGCCCATTGTTCTGGATTCTATTTCAGAGGTGTTCAGCAGAATTCCTGAAATTCCTTATCTTTTGGGCAAAGTGACCGAAACCAAAAATAGCCAGTCTGTCCACAGGTAACCACTGGGCACGTGGCCAGGTTTCAGCCTAAGGACACCAGGTTGGTGGCCAACTTCCGTTTCCTGCCACTCACCAGTTAGGGCTAGAACACACTTGCTAAACAACAAAAATTATTATAATGTACAAACCAAGCAAGCCAACATTTTGGCCCCGGAGATGGAAACTTCTTGTGAGTAACCTAGTAATGAGTGTTTGAGCCCCTTTGTGGGACCTCAGTAAGATTTTTGACCTCTGTTGGCCCTGTCCTTTAACAATCAATCCTTACACCTTGCACTTAGCCTACTTATTCAACCATGGGCACTTGGCTTTTCTGGCTCCTTTGAAGTTTCGCAGTGGTATTTTTCAGAAGTAGAGTATACAGCATATATGTGTATAAAAGTAATTACAATGTACCCATTCTGCGTTCTCAATAATTATGTGATTACTGTATCCAAATTCCATTTCCGCCAAATGGGCTAGCTTTAATTAATCTTTAACTAAGATGACATTACTTTTGTAAGTTTTAAGAAAAACAACTTGAGGAAAGCAGTGATGGGCACCAGTATACTAATCGCCTGCTTCCCTCCAACTGTGGCGTTTCTCAAGGACCTTCATTCCCAAAGCATCCCATTTGCCCAGAACAATTGATGACTTTCGAAGTTTGCCAAGTAGCACTGACTTTTCCTCATTTCCCATCTAATCCCGGGGCACCACACCCTCCCAAACCAACGTTCACCGTTCACTATGTGGCGTGTTCTCATTCTCACCCTGTGATCTTTTAAGTTCTTCAGTCTCCAGAATGAAACCTATGCCCTAACAATTCTGCAAAAAGTCACCTCTAAAAACACTACTATGTATTTCCGTGTCCCTGAGTCTGCTGGCTTACTTCCTTCAGCTTCCAGCCTTCATAAAAAATATTCAAAACACATATTTGCACACACACGCACACACATGCACGCACACACACACACACACACACACACACACACACGGCACTCAACTCCTATGCAATCATCAGAGCTGCTGATTCTTCCTGAAGCTTTTAATGTGAGAACACTTACAAGTCAACTGGGCTTTGTAATCTCAATTTATTCTATTTAGTAAGATGCTATTTAATATTTAAAGTATCTAATAAGACACTCCCAGGACTCAGTCTTTAAATTTCTGGTCTTTTCTATCACCACTAATTCCTTACTGCAGAACCCCTCATCTCAACCAATCTCAGTCTTTAAATGCAACAATGAAAGGCGACTTGAGATGTTTATCTCTGGCCTGGTTCCCTTCCCCTGAATTTATTCTCCCAAATGAGCAGCCGCTGTAATCCCATTAAAATGTAAATCAGATCTCTGCTCTCAGCTCAAAATGTTCCAGTGTCATAGTCTGGGGACTGAGACCTGAGCACCCCCTTCTCCTTCCCTGACTCGTCCCCCTTCGCCTCATCCAGCCAGGGGCATTCTGCAGTTCCTGCTCTAACAACACGGTCCTTCCGCAGAGGAGCACTTGCTCACTTCTTCAGGTTTCGCTCATAACTCGCCTCTTCAGAAAGCCACACACACACACACACATGCACACACACACGGACACACACACACACACACACACACACACACACTGCTAAAACCTGCAACTGCTCACTCCAACTCAGTCATCCTCTTTGCAGCTGAGTTTGGTTCTTGTTCTCGGCACTCAGCCCACTCTGCGTGGCTACGGAGTTCAATCCAGATGATCCGCTACCTACTAACAACAGCATCGATTCCACGTGGGAGAAACTGGATTCTACTCTGCTTACAACAGAACACAAAGAATATATAGTAAAGTCCTTGTCGCATTACTAATCAACTCATCAGCTGCAGGCAATGCAAGTATCTTAACTCCTGCACTATTATCTCGGGAAAAAAATTAAAACAGGACCAGCGGCATGAGAAGCCCAATGACTCCTCCATCCCCACTTCGTGACCGATGACAAAACATCAAGTCACCCAAAGAGAGAAGCACTTTCCTACCTCAAAGAAGGCAAATACAAAAAGGCAACCATTTTTCTTTTTCCAGAATGATTCCACTGATAGGAAATAGCCCGAATCAGCTGATCCTGGGGCTAAACACTCCAAGCTTTCAAGGCAGTTTGGTAATAGGAGGAGTGTGCAGAAAATAGGGACTAGCTCTCTGTGAGGTGACACAAAAGTGCTGATGACTGGACAACCTGTGAAAAAGAAACCACTCTGGGACCATGTGGTGCTGGAGCCGAGCCTGGGCTTCTTCAGCAAAGCAATAACGACCTTTGAGCTTCCTCCTGGCTCATGGACTAGAGACACTAAAAAAAAAAAAAAAAAAGACTGGATTCTACAGAACATGAATTTCATCTTAATGTTCAAAACTTACAGTAAAAACTGGCAAGCTTGTAGCTAGGTCAAGACAGACAAGCATGTACACCTCAATTCACTGCATTATATACACATGCATGTTTGAAAGCTAAAGAAAGGTGGGGAAGAGAAGAGAAAGGGAGGAAAGGGGGAGAAGGAGGGAGTGGAGAGGGAAGAGGAGAGAGAGAAGAGAAGGGAAAGGAATGGTGAAGGAAAAAGGGGGAAAGGGAGGGAAGAGAAGGAGACGAGGAGGAAGGTGGAGACGGAGGGAAGGTGTTAAGGGAGCTACAACTTTTCTCTATGATCACCACAGTATTTGATAAAAGAAAAAGAGAGAGAGGAGAGCCGCAAATGGCTGGGGAAGCTGGAACTTGGCTCTCCCCAGGCTCAGCTGACCATGGGCCCCCAGGAGGACAGATGGGTTTTGGGAGTGGGCCCATCACCTCTGGGGGTCCCGGAAGCAGCCGGATGAGACTTGCCCACCACACTAGCTGCCACCTTCGCTGTCCGGACACTGACCATGAGGCCCCTAAGTCCATCAAACTAGTGGAAACAGTTATGTCCTTTAACGTACTGCATTCTACGATGTGTAGGAAAGTAGGCAGGGAGGGAGAGATAGAGAGGAGAGAAAAGACATACAGAACCCGCCAAGTAGTTGAGGTGTGGGAGGGGGAGGGAGGTGGGGATATTGGTGATGGGAGATGGGTTCGGGTGGAGGGATGGGTGTTGGAACACTGTAGAACCAAAACTCTACATGAGCATCTTTCAATTGTATGTCTAAAAGTGGTGTAATAAAATTTGAGAGAGAGAGAGAGAGAGAGAGAGAGAGAGAGAGAGAGAGAGAGAGAGAGAGAGAGAAAGAAATCTCCCCCAAATTTACACGTTAGTAAATAGCAAACATGTGTTTGGTTCTATTGGATGCAATATACACTGAAATCATGAAACAAATGTTTAAAGTTACATTTAACCACTACCTCAAAAACCCTATATGCAATCAAAACAAAACACTTCCTCCAGTGGCATGCCATGGGTTCTTTTATTAAAAGAGTAAAGAATACACTACCAATAAACCCTAGTGAAGAAACAGTTACAATAGCATCTTTGTGCTTTATATGCCTTGTTGCAGTATCTTGCCTGGAGTTGCCTCCTGCAGGCCACTTTGTAGATGGGGCAGGAGGACAGTTTGCTGTGGCGGTATATCTTACCATGCATTCTATGTTAGCTGGTATAAACATTTTCTTTCATGCTGCCATAATCATTATAGGACTAGCTAGATCTTACCAGTATATTTACCTGGCCACATTGGATCTCTAAGTAATTAGACCAGAAAGAAATGCTGTTTGCCTCCAAGCAAGCACACGTGGCCCTCTAATAAGTCTAAAGGCTGATATACAAAACAACTATGAAGAAAAGACGGCTTGGAGAAGTATATACCTGCTGTAGAATATCCATTTGGTACAGATGCATGCCTTTGTATTCTGAGATACAGTTGTCTCAAATGCCCTCCCCATCTACCAAGAACCTGCACCTTTGGCTGGGCAACATTTACATTTCCAAAGAACTAGGTGAGGTCCTAGGAGAAGTTCCCTGAGGGGAATTGACCCCAACTGCTTCCCATTGGTGTGGGCGGTCTGAATAGAAGAGATAAAAAAGCTGATTTGTATCTTTGCTCTTTTTCCTTTTTTTGCCTTTTGCCTTTTGGCTTTCTCTCTGCTCTCCTCCGGGTTCTCTTCCCTGTCGGGCTTTGGCACGTGGTGGCAGCCATCTTGGCCTAGGATTCTGGACTTGCACATGGCCAGAGCCCAGCCGGGAACCTAGAGCCTGGGATTTTCCTGCTGCTAAATTGTATACCAGAACAAGTGTGAGTAAAGCCTTTTGAAACTTTGCTGGATTCTTGTGTCTTTCTCCGTCTACAGGCGCAGATCCCCTGGGGCAAAGGGATCCCAACACTCTTCTCCCAGGTTTAGTTGGGGCACACAGCGTTTCTGGACAATGCCTCCTCCATGACCCTCAAGTTATCAAGTCAAGTTCTAAGCCAGATATGCAGGTGGTAAGCGTTCTACAGAGAACAAAGCTTCCAACTGTTTGCTCTGAATCAAGCACTTAGTCAAAGTCACACCCCCCAAGATGCACACCCCCAAAGAGAATAAATATATGATCAATTGTACTGTATGTTGAAAAATAATTAATAATATTCTTCTCTATTAAAAACTAGAAAATTTTAGGATCAGTAAGTTCACACACATATCAATCAGGAAATGGTTAATAAGCTCAAAGCATTTCTAAGTATACAAAAGCATATACAAAAACGTACATAAAGAACACAGGCACCAATTACTCTTTAGACTGTGTTTTAGGAGAGGGGCCCACGCATAAGGCTCCAACTCCAACCTGCAGCACTACGTTCGGTGTGAGCCGCTACAGTACCACCAACCATGGCACCTGATGGTCAGGCCTGCAGGGCCAGGCTGAAGATTAGAGGCCATGGTCACTGGACCAGGCACTGCTGCAGAGGAAATGAACAAACAACTGAAAAATACACTATCTCTTGCAGATTAGCACACATAAACTAGGAATAAGCAAACAATGGCCATTTGTTAATCTGGTTCACTGTTATTTCAGAAATGAAGACCCACTAGAATGCAGCTAGAATCCTCATTTGGTTAAGTACTTTATTTGGAGGCTTTGGACTAGAGTTGAATGGCTGTGACAGGAACCACATATGTGGCCAGCAAAGACAAAAAAAACCTTACTGTCTAGGCCCCTACAGAAAGTGTGTCAACCCAAATGACTGTCTCACTTGAGCTTCTCTGCACCCTGTCATAATGTCACAGTCCACAAGTCCACACTGAGGAAGAGCAGGATTAGGACTCAAAGGTGACCCCATGATAGCACCAAGGCGAGAGGAATATATTCCAACGTGTTCTCAGCTTCATAGGTACATTCACAGTGTTACCCAGTATCATCAGTTAACTTAAGTGAGACCCACTCTGTGATGATGAAATAATTTATGCATCGATGCAGATAATCATAAGGAAAAAGAAAGTGTCTGGTGCTCTGAGCACCACCTTTGTGAACTGGCTCTCATCTGAGTGATTTAGACATCATTAATAAGAGAGATAGTACAGAGGATAAAGTAGTTTCCTGCACGCAGCCAACTTCAATTCAATCCTTGGCACCATATATGGTCCCCTAAGACACCTTCAGGAATTGATCCCTTAGCACAGAGCCAGAAGTAAGCCCTGAGAATCTTCAGGATTCAAACATTAAACAATGTGTTGATTAATTAAAATATATCTGCCACATCAAAAGCTCAGATGGCCTAATGGACGATTAGGGTTAGAGTTGAGTTCAAGCAAACTGTTAAAATGTTCATGGAGAGGGGCGGAAAGATAGTGCAGTGGGCAGGGTAACTGCCTTGCACGAGGTCAACTTGGGTTCAATCCCCAGCACCCACTCAGCTCACTGAGTACACCGGAAGTGATCTCTGAGTATAGAGTCAGGAGTAGGTCCTGAGTACCACTGGATGTGGCCCCGAAACAAAAAATTAATGTAGGATCTCTATCAGTGTCTTCCCTTGGGCAATAACACAGCCTGAAGGGAGCTGGAACGATTTAGGGGGACAGAAGAAGCCTCAAATCAGAGATGTTCAGGGGTTACCCCTGGCTCTGCACTGAGGGGACCATATGCAACTACAGGGGCTGAAGCCAGGTGGGGCACATGCAAGGCAGGGCCTTAACCACTGTACTATCTCTCCAGCCCCACAGTCAGTCTAACTCCAGTGACTGGGTGGAGAAAATAGGTTAACCTAATGCACTCAACAATTGTGAGTATAGAAGTTAGGCATCAAGTCTGTGTCGAAATATTATTATTTCCTTCTGATGACCACTGAGAGTTATAAAGCAAAGTATTTGAAATCGGTCTTTGTTTATTTTGTGGATGTTTATCGTTTAGCAGGTCATTTTTGGTGTTTTTTTTCCCCTTTTTGGGTCACACCTGGCAATGTTCAGGGGTCACTACTGGCTCTGCACTCAGGAATTACTCCTGGCAGTGCCCAGGGGACCATGTGGGGTGCCGGGAATTGAACCCAGGTTAGCCCTCCCCACAGTGCTATCTCCCAGAACCAGCATTTAGATCTATTTCCTCCCTGCAATCTCTAGCTGTTCTCTCCTGACCACAATCCTATCATTCACATCTTCAAAGCATTAACATCTGACCACATGCTACTGTTCATTTTCTTTCCGCAAAAACCTCTTACCTGCCTTTTCAGATACACCTAAGTACATAGTGCTAGAAAAGTCATATGCTACCCAGCTGCCTTAGAAGTTAATAGTAAATCTTCTGGTTTCCCTGACAGGAGATAGGGAGATCTCTGAACAAGGAATTTGGTGTAGAGTATCCAAAAACCAAGAAAGTGAGATTCAAAGGGGTTATTTAATTTGTTAAGGTCACAAAGTCAGTGAGGACAAAAATATCTCAATCCAAGTCTGAGCAACTTTAAAACACTGCTTTCCCCTTAACTGCTCTATTCTTGTATAACTTAAGGGGAATTTGCAGACAACTTTTTTCCAAATGAATGAATATTTTGTTTACTATGCTCTGATCTACTTAACAATGACAGAAATATTCATATGTGTGCTGTGTCCAATGGATGTGCATAATTCATAACTAAATAACTCCCCCATTTGACACTACAAAAAATAAGGAAAGCTCTCTTCCACTGTTTACTATGCAAGAACATGGTAACCTTTTACAATCACTGACCGGCCTAAAATGGACCGCTTCATTCAAGGACAGAAACTTAGCGGGAAGACAGAATACTGATTTAACTATTAAAAGTAAAATACTGACTTTCTCAGAATGAATACTGACTTTGAAGCCCAAAACCCCTGAAAGCCCCAGTGAAGGGGCAGAGAGATATTTCAAGAGTTAAGGTGCTTGCTTTGCACATGACCAGCCCACATCAGACCCCCATGAGATCCCCAGAACTACATACCTTCCCCTGAGCACCAACAGGAATGATCTCTGAGCACGACACCAGAAGTAAAATCTGGGCACCATCAGTACCCCCAAAATCTACCATCAACTGAATGACTTGGGGTGAAGCATAAAGTCACTATATTCCATTCATCAAGGATTTATTTAACTGCCAAATGCTTTTATTCTCTATTTAGAGAATTCCTAGGAATGTTCACTAATATGCTCTCCATAAAGTGCTCTGCAGGGTGAAAAGACAGTCAATAGGCTGGAGCTCATGGTCTGGAAGCAGGAAGCCCAGGCTTGACCCCAGCATGGCCTTGTTCCTGGTACCACAAGGCTCCCCCAACACTGCCAAGAATAACCCTTGAACGCTGAGGCAGGAGCGGCCCTTAGCACTGCCAGAGCATAGTCCCAAACAAAAACTAACCCCAAAGAAGCTTTTTGTAAAATACAAAGTACCAAGAATATATACAATATCCTTTATTATCAGCATTTTATTAATCTTAATCTTTTCTGGATCACAATAATTACTGAAACCCTGAAACTGGCAGGATGTGCATGAAGAAGGAGCTTCAATAGTAAGCAACTCTCCTTTCTAAGCCAAAATAACCACCAGAGCCCAGGCAACGGTACAGTGGAAATGACATCTGCCTTGCACACAGCCAACTCCAGTGTGCCATACGGGACTGCAAGTTAG